>JAOEHV020502573.1:0-21306 GCA_025447995.2 Isaurus tuberculatus
GAAAACAGGTTTTCATAAGCGTAAGCACGACGGAAGCGGAGACGGAAGGAACGGAAGGTTTCCTTTTTCTTCCGTCTACGTTTTTCTTTCCGTCGCTTCCGCTCCTCGTGAAAACAAAAAAAACGTAAGCGCATATTGCAGAAGAATTCCTCCATTCTTACGTTTTGTCTTCTGTCGTTATTATGTTTGCGTGCATGCGGTTGGTTTTCACGGTGTCATAACTGACATAAGAGCTCTTCCGCTTGCGTTTCCGTCGTTTATGTCTCTCGTGAAAACCAAGCTTTCAAGTGGTGAACTAGATCAAGAAAGTCGTCGTGACGCCTTTGTTGAATAACAGAGTTCCAAAACAAAAGAACCAAATTTAAGTGTCTTTAAAACGCATTCCTAACAGACAAAAATCAAGTTATTAAACAGTAAAAACAAAAAAGTATTGAGACATGATTTTTAAAGCAATAAAAACAATTAGAAAAACTGTCTTTGAAGATCACGCTGTAAATACGACGCAAAGCTCTTTCCCCTCACATCCTCGACGTTAGCAAGACAACGCCAGACTATGACTGGCACTTGCACAGCTAAAAAGAGAGTGTAAAATTACTTCTGGATACCGTCGTAGATCTTAAGGTCTCTTATAGCTGACTACCATTTATTATTTTATTTGTGAAAATCTCTTAAGACAAAACTATCATTTTTTTTTATTGTCTTGCATTTACAGATTCCATTCTTGAGCAGATGATGAGGGATGCACCTGAAGAAATTAAGAATGGCGAAGAACTATTCAAAGCATAATTTCCATTTCATCGTTTTTGGAAAGATTTCAATTTTCAATCCAGTAACCCAACATATTTGATCAACTGCTCCTTTTTGATTGTTTTAGAGCTGAAACTTTTCCGATCAATTCTTTCTAAAATGGTAGCTAGATGTAGGCAATGATTTTGGCAATTATAGTATTCAACGCTGATCTTCGAATGTGCTATCAAGTCTTGTTTGCCTTAATTGGTGTATATTGTTTTATTATTGCATATGTTCATGTAGTTGCAAGGCAGTTTGATTTTCTACGTATATAATAAAAACATTTCAATTTGAAAATTGTAAAGTAATCGAATTAGCAATTCTGTTAATCGTACTTGGCGTTATTAAAGGAGAACTGAACGGTAAAATTGACTTTTTATCGTTTAGATATTTAGGCATAGTAGAACAACTAGATATGAAGTTTTTTTTAAGGTCTTAGCCGAGCAGTTAAAAAAAATAAGGTTTTGCACGGGCTACCCGCACAATCGCACATCCCTCGACAGGCCAACAAGGTCCGCAGCAATCTGCTCAATTACAAAGAGTTTATTAACAAAAAAAGATTTTAGAAAGTATTATATCCCTCAGAAGAAATCCTAAATCATTTTAAAAGTTTTTTTCAAATCAATGTTTCCTCTTTCTTCAAAAAGTATAACAACTGAAAATTTCGTCTATATATATCAATCCGAATGATGCTTTTCCATCCAAGATTTAAATTAAAATAAGACAAATAACCAAACGGAAAGAAACTCAACGCTTATTTTGTTTATAATTTACAAGCATTACGTGTGGTAACTCAACCATGATCAGGCGCGGATCCATGCAGGAATTTAGGAAAGAGGGGCGCTGCAAAGTTCGAACCAAGGCTCCAACTCTTTCCCTATTGACCGCGTTAAAAAGCTCTACTGGTTTATATCTCACCAAACCTAACAATTCCTAGATGACTACACACGAAGATTCAGCGAATCCGCGACGCAAATCCCGGGCGGGCGGTTGTTTTCCAAAAAAAAAATAACAATAATATAATAATTCCTTTGCTTGTTAATGAAACAATAATTGTAGTCTTGTTTTCATTTTTTGTGTCAATTAATAAGAGTGTCGCTTGTTCTGACTTGACTAAAAACAAATATTTTCACTTTCCGCCAAAAATAGCCTATTATAAAAATCACTGTCCCACTAACAGAGGTGGGAGGGGGCAGGACTCATTCAGCCCCCTCCTCTAAATCCGCGCCTGATGATCATTAACATAACGCCCTAACGTTCCCCTAAAATTTTGTGTTGTGAAGTCTACTCGCATTTTCCCCTAACGCCACCACCGTACCAAAATTTCAGGCCATACGGGGTTTGATACTTGATAGAGGGTGGGAGATTTCTCTACAGAGTAATCATACAATTTACATGCGTCAAAATTTAAAACAATTAATACGAGAGAGTAGTTTCCTATAATAACCATAATGCACCAGTCAATTGAAACCACGGTACCCCACTGCCCCGCCCATCCGGGGGAAGTATTTTATTACAATCCCCGCCCTCATGGCCCTGATATGTACAATATTTTGGAGACCTGATTTCCGTAGCAGTTGACCATTCATTTATATACACACGGAGTGGACCGTTACATAATATATAAGTATGTGCGTCCATTGCTAGAGAAACCTAAATCTGCCCAGATAAACGCGCAATGCACTTAAATGGCTTTGAAATATGGAAGATAGAAAAGGATTTAGGTTCCTTTCTCTTTTACAGTCAACGTTTCCTCCATCTTGTCACGACTAGCAAGGAAGCGTGATTTTTGTTACTAGGACTTATTCCCTCTCTGTCGAACCGGGCGTTACAAGCCCCGCTACAAATTCCCAGCAAATCGGTAAAAGAGTCTGGCTCGGTCCCCCGGGGAAAATGCTTTATCAAAATAACGTCTTTTCCACGGCCATACCCCCGTTACTCCCTCGCTATGTCCCGGGGGTCGGGGTCCGTGGTTTCAATTGACTGGTGCATAATTGAAAAAACCGAGCGCTTTGTCATTTTTGCTAGTTGACAGGCACTGCAACGTTAAAACTGAGGTCATGGGTTCCAATTCTGTTGAAGCTTTAATTGCTTTTTAGACTTCTCTTTCGTTTATATAGCCGCTTCAATCGTTTTGTACTGTCATGCCGTCGTCAGTTACCTTTCTGAGGGAATAATGCAGCTTGCATGTGTTGGAGAAGGAGAACTTTTTGGAAACTTTTCATTGAAAAACGAGACGAATAAGAAAAGCACAATAGTCAACATCTTCGAGCAGCGAGTTCTCCTGTAGGATACGTTCTCCGTACTAACAAAGTGGGTGGACAAAGAACACGCAGTCATGCATTTGAAAGCTAAAAAGGCATGGGGTAAAAAAAACAACCCTTGTATAACTGGCAGCCAACGCAATTCCACCCCTGCTGCCCAAGCTACCTTCCCCACCCCCCTCCCCCTCTTCCTCGCCTCCAAAAAAAAGAAAGAAAATCAGGCCCATGCAAGGTCATGCATTAAAAATGCTAAAAAGGCAACTGCCATCCAACGCAATTTTTCCCACCAGCCCCCTCAACTCCCTTCGATTTCCCCTCCCCCAACCCCTCTCCTCCTTTATTCTCCCAGACAAAATTAGTTAATAAATTAACAAATAATCAGGCGCACACCCAGTCATACATTAAAAGCTAAAAAATAACTGGGATTTAACAGCGATCCAACGGAATTCTTACCCCCCCCCTCTCCTTGCCCCCTCCGGCTGTGTCGGTTTTATCATGCATTTTATTTTAATTGTGAAAGCCTCTGGCTAGATGAACGTGGGCTCAGTGTATTTTGAAAGGAAAGTTTTTGGAAAATGGCAGAAGGTCCCTTGTCATTCGATTTCCCTGATTCGGCAGATGCAGACATCGCTCAGCGAATGAGAGTTCCCCAGAAGATTACATTACAAAGCGTACCGGAAGAAACTTCGAGAAAAATACAAAACGTTGAAACAACCGTGGCTAACGAAGCTTTCGATCTCAATAAGATGGCGTCCTCAAACTCGATGGCAGTACCGGAACGAATCGTTATTAATGGTGAATTCGTCAAACGATGGGACGATTTTCCGAGAGAACTTCAAGACGACAGGCTTCCATCCACTGGTCTAGGTACAATGACAACTCCTCCTCGCACACTGACAGTTGATAATACAGCGACGGCCCATTATCCTCAGTCAAGATCTACAAACAACCCAAGAACTGAATCGGAAGATGTCGAAAGTGTTTCAAAGCGGAATGCATACATCGACCACGCAAGGTTTGCTTCTTCATTTGTTTATCCCTTTAAAACGTATTAAATTAAATTTAGTTTTTATGGATTTGCTAAATGTCGAAAGGAAATTTCTAAATGTGGTTTCAAAAAGTGAAAAGTCGCAATGTCTGTCTCTTAGTTCAACTTATTTTCTAATAAAAGAAGTTACGAAGGCAACAGTTTATGGCAGAAAAGTTCTAAACATTTGTCGGAATATGAATCATAAATAACCGGACACAAGCTCTAATTCTTCCACAAACGAAAATAACAAATTTGAAAAATAGTAAGACAAGGAATTGAAAGCAGATAGCAGTATTTCTTGCAACACAAACCAAAAAACCCGCCTCCGTCTTTTTTGCTCTATGGAATAATAAATTGTGTTGGCCTCCAAATATTTATCCTCAATTTGTCACCTATTGCCTCTAGCAAAAGTTCGAAATTATTGAACATGGTTGTGAGCCATTCAATAAATTTTTGTCATAGCAGCCAACTTTTAACAATGTTCATCATAAATTATCATTATCTCCACCATAATAATCAAAATTGTCACCACCATGATCATTCACACCACCACCTACACCACTGTAATCATCACCACCTACACCACTGTCATCATCACCACCTACACCACTGTCATCATCATCACCACTGCCACAATAATCATTGCCACCAACCGCATCATCATCACCACCATCACCACCCCATCATCATCACCATCATCACCACCCCATCATCATCACCACCATCATCACCACCACCATCACCACCACCACCATTATCATCGCCACCATCATCGCCACCCCATCATCACCACCATCCCCATCATCGCCACCCCATCATCATCACCACAACCACCATCATCAACACCACCACCATAATTAACATCATCAAGGATCAACATCATCAATACCATCAAAAGTTTATATGCTTATTTATTTTGGTGCTAGACTGAGTTTTGATAACCTATTATTTTAAAGTTTGTCAGCAGGTGTGGAAATGATTGGAAAGATGAATGAACATGACTCAGGGAGTGATGAGCATTTGATTGAGGATGAAGTGACTGACATGCGCAAGTCAATCATCAAGTTGAAAGCTCGAGTGTCAATATTAGAGAGACAATGTAACAGTGCTCCTGGATTTTGGTCAAAAGCTTTTTTCTTTGCCTTCACCATAATTAATCCAGTAATTCTACATTGGCTTTTTTGGAGAAGAAAATACTAGTGAAACAAAGAAATGAGTTGCCTCTTCAACTAGGTGTTGAAGAGAGAAAATAATTTACAGTCATTATATCTCTAAACATTTTTTGCTTGCTTGTCAATACCTGTATTGGTATTGCTGCAAAGACAATGTCTCTGATATTTATGAGGTGTCATGATCTTTTGTAAATTTACCAACTACACCTCTTTCCCCCCAAAAAATTCCAATATTTACTATGTACTAGGGACCACAAAGCTGACGGGGCAAGTGGGGCAGTTAACCCCCCCCCCCCCACACACACACACTTTTTTTCCTGACTTGAATTTCTTAAAAGGAAAAGAGAGTGCTCCTTTGAAATACTGTTCAGTTGATTGTTCAGTTAAAAAAAAACATGGATTGTATGTTTAATGCTTTATGCATAAAATGACATCAAGAAAATCAAACCCCTGCTTGCAAAAATTTTTATTTGTTCCAGCATTCTAAAATCTGTTTTGCAACCCTGTGGTGCTGTTTATATGCTGTGGCACTAGTTCAACTCACTTGTGTTATGTTCTCCCTTTTTACATTCCTTAGTAATTTCTCAAAATTTTCTAAATCTTGCCCTAGAAATTCTTGTAAATAAATAAAATGCTTTTTCCCGTCATTTGTTAATAACACATGAATAGTTTGCTTCTGATGTAGAGTATCCTGTTCAACCATTTTGAAAACCTAAAACCATAAAAATGCCTCTGAAAACACTGAAGACTTGAAACTTTGAAGGACTGGACTTGTAAAAACCCTTATTATAACAAGAAATGCTGAAACAGAATAAAAAAAAATATTTGAATTATTTTTTTGTTGAAGTGTCATAGAGAGTTAATGAGGTTAAAAACTTTGTATGACCAGAATAAAATTTTCAAGGATTGTTAAAATAGCACTCTGTACATAATCTAGTCATGCAGTGGCAGTTATTTGGGGACAGGGAGTAAATATGGTACAGTAAATGTTCCTAGAATCTACATTAATACAATCAGTGTTGATTGTAGTTTTTGAAAGAATTTGCACTAAAGATTTGATAAGTAATTTAGCAAGAAAAGTAAAAGTATTATACTTGTGAGATGTGGGTACTTGCCAGTGTTTGTAAAGTTTAAATTAGAAATATGTGAAATTGAGATTATTAGCCTTGCTAATACCAAGGTTCAAACTATTTACAGTACATTAATACAGCTAGCAGCGTGGTTAGCACAGTTGTTTTAAGATCTTTGCCTTCCAACCACAAGGTCCCCGGCTCAATTCCCTGGCTCGACCAAAATTTGAATATTTGTGTGACCTTCTTCACCACTAAAGCTTACTCTGCTTTCCATCCTTATGCAGTTGGTAAATGAGTACCACTTGTATGGTGCCGAGACTTAGAAAACTACTCTAGTCCTTAGCAGAAGAATTCAGTCATTTATCGATGGCTGCCTCCGCAAAATCCTTTGCATAAGATGGCCTAAAAAGATATCAAATGATGAGCTGTGGAAGTGCATGGGACAACTACCCCCAGCCATGGAAGTCAGAAAGAGAAAATGGGGTTGGATTGGCCACACCCTGAGAAAGGAGGAGCAAAATATCACCCGGCATGCCCTGCGTTGGAACCCACCTGGCAAGAGAAGACCTGGATGACCAAGAAACACTTGGCGTCGCTCCTGGGAGGCTGAAATGAAAGAAGCTGGATTGGACTGGCACTCCATGGTTTAAATGTCGAGGGATAGAAAAAAATGGAAAGAGCTCGTTGGTGACCTATGCTCCGCAAGGAATGGACAGGCTTAAGTAAGTAAATGAGTACCAGCTTAAGCTGGGAGCTAACCTGCAATGGATTAGAAACAAGAAACTACAGAAACTGGAGATAAGCACCTGCTCTGATGGGCCAAGGCTTTTTAAAGGATTTAGCATAAGGGGTAATGCTCGTTGTCAACTGACATGCCATTAGTTGCTGCCATTCTCATAATTTGTACCTCTAAAGATTGAAATTTCTATCCTTGCCCTACAGAGTATACGTAATAGCTGGTTTTGCAAATACTAGCCCTTTGTCTTTGGAACTGCTAACACATAAACAATGAGTTCTCACACTACTTGCAGTAAGGTTCATAAAAAAATTCAGCTTTATCTTACAAAGTCCCAAGGGGCTCCAAAGTGTTTATAAAGTGTTGCGCCAACAAAACTGTCATTGGATACATATAAGGAAGTTTTCAGATATCTACAAAGTTGTGGTATTCTGTACCTTCTGGGCTGGGTTGTTCAAAAGCTGGTTAACTTTAACACTGGGTTAAGGTAAACTTCAAACAATTATTTCTGCATATTGAAAGGTTTGCTTTGCTTATAAACACTGCTGAGAATTTCCAATAAATGTAAACTTGTTAACCCCAAATTTCTAAGCCAAGTCAGTTTATCGATCGTAAGAAACACAAGCATGGATTAAAAACTTAACCCTGGGTTAGTGCAAATTGGCCTTTGAACAACCGGGCCCTGGAGTGAAAAGAAAAAGAGGAAGAGTTCAAGACCAAAGACCATCTAAACTGTACCAAATTTCCCAGATTATCTATGACCCTAAGCAAAATTCCATGACTTTTTAGGTTACTCAAAAACTTTATAAATTTCAAGATTTTCCATGGCCCATAAAAAACCTGACAAAGTTTCAAATGCAGAAATTAGGAGGCGGTGCTTTCAGAAAAACATGGTGGAAATAACATGCAGAAAATGGACGATTCATTGGGCACATTCTCCAAAGGACAGTACATGCATCAGCAGGACAGGGCTCTCTTGGGCACATGATGGCAAGTGCAAGAGGACACCCCAGGGTTATATGGTGAGAACATCGGAAAAGGAGATGGAAGATCTGGGATTGTCCTGGACAGTCATCAGGAAGAAGGTGTAGGATCAACAGTGCTGAAAAACAGTTGCAGAGGCCTTGTGTTCGACAGCACAACAAGGACAGATGATGATAAAAAAATTGAACTTATCCATTGTTTAGTAAGTATCATGTAAACTAAAGTAACACATACCACACTGCATCAAAAAGTTCTTTAAAAAATGTCCTTTATTTTCCTACTTTGCTAAAAGTTTACAAGTTCAGCCTTATTACCCTGTGGCTGCAGCACAGTTTAATAGACAAAACCAAACGACACCTTCTTAACCCAAATCCCAGAAATGTTAAATTATCTTCCATAAAATTCTAAGTTTAAAATGCAAATAATAGTTCCCTAAAAGACCAAAAGCATCAATAGTGTCTGTCTCGATAACTTCTGTTTCTATGTTATCCTTAAAGTGAAAAGTTCCTAACTTCTACCAAGTCCAAGTAACTTTACAATATACATTTATGTATACATTCAATACAGCAAGCCGAAAATAGGAGCTATTTACATAATAACATAATAATTTACAGCTCTCTTCACACAAAAAATGAAGTATTGTCATCATTAGCCAAGTCTGGAACAGTCTGATCACCTAATTTCTGTTCAACTCCCCGACAAGGGCTGCTGACAGTGAAGGAAGAACTAAACCAAGGATGCTCTAAAATTTCTTGCGCTGTTAACCTCTCAGAGGGCTCCCTTCGCATCATAGAGCGAATGAGACATTTGGCTTTAGAAGATAACATATCAGGAATTGTGAAATGACCTCGGCGAATCTTTGTGAACAACACACTTGGTTCTGTGTCATGAAATGGATATCTGCCAACCAACATTGTATATAACATTACACCAAGGCTCCAGATATCTGCAGCTTTGCCAGAATAACCTCCAGATGCTGACTGCAGAATTTCTGGACTAACGTAAGCAGGGCAGCCATGTTTGTCTTCAAGGGTATCATCTTTACCTTGAAGAAGAAAAGCATCTTCCAAACTCTCAAGCTTCACATTTGTCCTGGAGGGAGAAACATGTAAATTTTAAAACCTCAATTTAAAAACACCACTTTGAGCAAATATGTTATACACCAATCTGGATACAAAAAATTATTTTTACTTGTTTTAAAATTGAAAAAATGTTCTTCACTCTACCACGAGCATACCCACTTTTTTCTCAAATTCAGTTTTCTTTGAACAATCTCTCATCTGCAATTAATCGAACATTTCTCACTGACCAACTAGTTTTCTTTGAACAAAGTCTTATAGCAGTGTTTGAACAAAAGAATAATTTACCTAACAAACACTAAACAACCAAACTAACTTGCAACCATCCTATCACAGCTTATTTAAAATTTTGATTTAGAGAAAACCACAAACAGCACTTATGCTTAAACATTTAAAAACTAAAGAATAACCTTAAAATATCTGATTAACTGATGAAACACTGATGCAATATTAATATCTGGTGATCAGCATTCAAATCATGCCACATGTTTTGTGATTAAAATATATTCACGAAATTGCACAACATAAGTATACATTACTCCACTTTACAATAACAGACGAGTCAGCAGATTGCATCACACTGCTTTGCAGAGCAACTAAAACTTTTCTAAAATCTTTCAAAACAACTAAACACTTATTTTTTTCAGTAAATTTCTCTAAACTACACATTGACATTTATGAAAGTTTAATGATCTTCTGTATTCTTTAGAAATTCAAAAAAGGAATACATCCAAAATTTTACATACTAAAAAGAAAGGAAAATAATTTACTAGGTTAAAAAGACGATCAAGTTGCAGAGGTCAGGCACTTAAATTTATCACTGGACAACAACTTGCACAAAATTCCAAACACTAAAAACTATTAACAGAACTAAGGGAACACATCTGCCTTGCTTGATAAAAGACATTTCTTTAAAATTAGTTTTACAAAGAGTTTTCTTCTAACCTGACAACAAAAGGGTCACATAATTGCTTTTCCTTTTTTTTGTGGTCAGACAAAAGAATGAGTCTTGACCAACACACACACCAAAAGAACAACTAGTCTTTAACTTAACATAAATTCCATTGACTGGTTAGTTATGTTTTGAGTTTTAAAATTTTACAATACAATGTTGCAAGAAATTTTTTTTAATGGGACCTTCATCTAACAGAAAAGAAAACTGATACTCAAAACAGATGTTCTAAATTGCTTTTTCTAGCAATCTGTGATTGTCTTACTAATGGCTTTTTTTTCAGGTTTTTCTTTATACTCTTCTTAGTAAAATAAAAGGCACAGCTTTAATGTGAAATTCTTTATTTCTTAACCTTGCAAGGACATCTTCAGAGCTAAAATCAGCCCCCCCCCACCAACCAAACTTCACTGACTTTAAAAATCAATGTAATAAATACTCAAACTTTATAATTTATATTAATACTAATTCCAACAAAGAAACCACAGCCTCCAACAGTTAACATTTGCTAAATCAATAAATGCTTAAATGTTTAAAATTTAAGGTTCTCTAAAAGGTTAAAGTTTGATCACTGATGATTACTTTTAAAACAATGTAAAAGTCCTTTAATTTCCTCTCTAAAATGGCTCAATTAGACATTAACGTACAATGGATGAAAATTATATCTTTAGTTTTTCTTTGACAAAGGCCACTAGAGAGCTAAAATGCTGCTACGTTTTTTATCCATTTCACTACTGTGCACAGATAAATGTTTGGAACAAATATATTAAAACTTGCAAAACTCACATCACACAAAGACTATTTAGTCAAACACGTTGTTTCAAAGCATGGAGAAGTCTTTGTTCTGCTGTTGTTGATTGTCTCTGACAATCAAAGGCCGCACTTATTGAATATACTACAGTAAAACGGAAGTGCAATTACCACGTGGCGACCGAAGGGTAAGACAAGTTGCAACGTTTTCAGATTTTCATCTGCCACGTGGATTTTGATGTTTCTTAAAATCATTACAGCATCAGATAGTTATCAACTTTCACACCATCACTGGAGTATAGAGTGTTTTCAAAAGAATATACCAAAACAATCTTATTAAGAAAATGGTTAATTTTCAGTGAATATCGAAATTTCGCGCCATCATCTCCACTTCCGGGCGATCAGATATTCAAATAACTCGCAAAATGAAGTCACGATGTGTGGGTGTAGTTGTGAAATGTTTTTAAACTCCGAGTTCGTAATCTGTCAAAAAATGTTTGCTAGAACAAACTCCGTTTTAAAAATTTCGTTCTTTATGACAGCTGACCCAACTTTGTAAATGCGCAAAAGGTGATGAACGCGAAAAAAAAAATACCGGAAATGGATTTTGTTGTCTCGCGTTAGAAACGCAATAATCTGCGGTTGTGAAATAGGAGAACATATTACAAAAATTTTGCCTACGCATGAAAATTTAGAAAAGTCAACTGTTTTGCTTTTTCAGCTGACTTTAAATTCGGGTTCATAATACACGTATTTAATCCATTTCTTTGCGTGTTCTCCAAAACCCTGTTTTATAAACCATCAACAAAGGTTCCATAGTTTTATACCTGCAAAACAAAGCAATTCCACAACGAAAGCTGGCACGCGGTTTTGCAGCAATTCAAGAAAGGCCTTTGTAAATATCCGACTGAAATAAAATTAAAACAAATTCGACATTAAAGAAAAAAATAAATACACTCAGACTCACCTCTCCTCATTTTGAAAGACAAATTTCCTCAGCTTCAGGTCGCGCAACACAACTCCTGATTCGTGACAGTGCGCCACTGCATTGACAACTTGATAAAAAAGTTTGCTCGCTTCTTCTTCCTTAAGTCGTCTCCTTGTTCGAACATGAGAATGTAGGTCTCCATAACTTTTCTCAAAGAACACATACGCATAAGAGTCGCTAACTAAGATCTCGGCAATTTTGTTAATACTCTCGTGGGGTGGTAAGTGAAAAACTGGAGAGAGCGTTTCCCGGAATCTGTTTACATCAATTATTTTACATCGTAACTCTGTCTTCGACTCTGTATCTACGGCCCTGTACAATGAACTGCCACCAGGGCGTTCTAGCAGCAGATATTTTCCGACTTTTGATATCTGAGTTTGTGGTGGATCACTACTTCGTTTCGCCGATTGTTGAGTTACACTCAAGTTTGGTAATGGCGTAGCTCCAATATTTCCCTTGGATGCATTTCGGTATGGGTGATATCGGAGCGACGATGTGTTCATTTAAACTACAAAAGGTATTTGAAGAAAATTTCTTTCTACTTGTGACTAAGTCGTGGTAGAAGAACAAAGAAAAAGCCCAAAACACTGCGATTACCGCACTTCTTGTTTCGTTTTCCCCAAGTCAGCTTATGACGTTGCACAAAAGTTATCGCTGATGATGGCGTAACGATCACGCGAAACAAAACGAATTGCTGTTTTGAATCTTTTCTTTGTCTTCGATAAGTTCTCTTCTTCGAAGGGAGGCCGTTCTGACCTCCCGTTAAAAAACAAATGAGGATTTACAACCCATTTCTGGTGCAATAAAAACGCTTATAAAACTTTCGCAACAAAAATTCTCCCAGCGCAAAGCAACACAAACTGACGCAATCGCGTTTTGTCTGTTGCATTACTGCCAACAAATAAGGGACGTGGGTCCACCATATATGGATTTGTGACATCATCATCTTACTCCATATTTGGAACTGATGCCACAGCAGTGGTGCAATATAAAGGTCATATTGTGCCATTCTCGCTTTGTGATTGGCTTTTTGACAATAACCATTGTGTTAGGCAGTAGGCCCTTCATTTCCGCCTTTTTTGAAATTTACATGATTTTTGTTTTTGTAAAGTGTGTCACATACACACATACGCAATGCAATAAACGTTAGGGGAATGTGTTTCATCACGTTAAAGTCTTTCAAAGTCTTTTTGTAACATTTTGAATAATCTAAAACCTAAAAAGTATTATGAGAAAGAGAAACTGATAGCGAAACAAAAAACCAGTGAATTTTCACGTCGAAAATGAAAATAACTCAACCCGAAGATAGTTATCCATTTTCAAACTGACACGCAGGCACAAAACAATAGTCTTTGTATGGGGTAGGGTGGTGTAGACCTGTTGAACGCAACAGCTTAAAAAATGTTTTCCCTTCCTGTAAAAAAATTCCGAATGTAATTTTTTACTTCAAGAAACAATTTGATAAATCAAAAGAGTTTTAAAGTAACTTCGCAATACGGGAGACTATTATAAATGACTAAAGAGTTTTAATATAAAACAAAGAAACTCGTCTTTGTTCAGCCGTTAATGTGAGTGGGTGCTATGCTCGCGCTATTCTAGTAAACAGCAATACAAGTTTTTGGAGAAAATTTTAGTCCAAGCTGATTAATGGATGAAGAAACGCCCGGCTCCGGACTTAATTCTCATAATCATTTATGATTTATTGCCTTGTGACAACGGTCTTTAAAAAGCAGCTGGTTTTCATCGTTTTTAAGTGCATCTGTTTACTAGTTGAGTGTCCACTCCTTTGTGAAAGAAAATTTTTTTATTTGTGTTTAAGAACAATCTAGCTTGACCTAGAACTAGAAGTCCAATATCATAATGATAAAAAACAAGACACTCATTATTTCATACGTCCCACGCTCACCCACCGCAAGTTTTCGAAAATAGTAGATGAACTGAATTCTTTTAAAACGAAGTGACAGACAATAATTTTAAAGAGAACGTGCGATAGTTCTTTATGTAATTAACAATACTACCTGATTTTTCCAGCTTATTTACACGTGAAGCTCTTTCACTAATAATGCGGCTGCTTTTGTGGTTAAAAACACCCGGTATCACGGTTAATTACGTGACTAAACCGGTGTAGGTCGAAAAGAAACATTAGAAATTTCTTTCACTTTCAGTTAATGAAATACAGTTATCTGTTTCTGAAAAGTTTATTCGTTGGTTACTAAACATTAGATTGTGTTTGGTAATAAAACTCAAAAGACACGCGCGCGTTAACATGGTTCATGAACTATCAATTCAGACCAGCTTGTAAATTATGACTAAAGTGAAGTCCTCATTCACACAAGATATACCAATGTGTTCGCGCAATTCAACTCTAGATGAAATATAGTGTTTACTTTGTTTATTGGACTTCAAATATTATCATTTCAAAATCAATATGCCTACACGAGATCCCCTAAGGAGAATATTCATCGTTTATAGCTTTCAACCGAAAACGTTTTGGTGTACAAAGAAATAAACGCACCGAATGAAAAATGAAAAACAGTTGGAAATCACCATTTTTCAAATCGAGTTCCTTGCAAGCCTCAAAGGGATAAAGAAATTATTGTTACTTTTTCGATTAAACATTGGATGCGTCAATCAAAGACCGGTTTTGTTAGTCAATTAACATGAAATTTATCCACGAAAAGCGCAAATGCATGTTCAATTTGTGATTATAAACTAACCTTTGATATCTTTAGAACATCAGAACAGAAAAACACAAATAAATTTGACTCTGTTTTGCGTGGAATATTATGCATCTTTGATTTTTAATTAGTTTCCCGGTTTTGACGTTGTAAAAAGAATCAGAGGAAATATGGTAAAAGACGCCCACGAGTAATCGTTGCTTGTTTGTCCTAATTGTTTTGCGGTTTTTGTCGCGGAGTAGCAATGTAATGCTATTTCAGTTTTCCATGTATATTTGCACGTCCATGACACTAAAACACTGCTTCCTGCCTGAAAAAGTTAAAGAATTTATACTTCACCTGTTCTTAATGTTTAACCAGGTTTTCTTGATTAATTTTAGTTATTTTTTATTTGTGGATTTTATATTTGCCTGGCGAAAATAAACGAAAAATTCATTGTAAGTCTCAAAAAGCAGTCGCTAGTTTTGAGGCTCAATTGAAAAAAATTGACAACTATTTTAACCTATAAAAAGTTTACGAAAAACTAGAGTTTTTTCGACAAAAAGAAATTTTAAGCATTATGATTGTTTTTTAAGGAATTAAATGCCGATTTTTAACTTGAATAAAAACAAAATATTGGCTTCAAAGTTTGAGGAAACAAAAACCATTGCCTATACAATCTCGTAACCTCATAATAACGAATTTAACCTTAAATTTAGGTTAATAAGTATATGAAGTCTGATTTTTCAATATATTTCAAGCCAATCAATGAAGCACATGTATGTTATTGATGAGTAATATTGGTTTGTTAAAACAAATTCGTGGTTAATGGAAAAATTCGCGTTTAAATGTGGTTGATGAAAATATCTGAAATAAACACGCTCGGGCAAGTATGTTATTAAGTGCTTTTTTGTAAATTTCCAAAATGCAGCTAAAATTAACAAACTAAACAAAAGTTCAAAACATCTATTACTTGAAATACCAAAATGGGTCAAAGTCAATGCGTTACTTTTAACAAAAACAGACTAAAATATTTACAGTGATTAAATGGCTTAAAAGGGCTAGAATTCTGACAAGATGAACTTAGCTTTAAAGAGAAATTCGCATAAAATCCAATCAAGTCTTTAAGATTTATGGTAAAAACTCGCATTGAGAATTTGTTGCTCCAAAAATATTCTCTATGAACTTAATTTGGGCTTAGAAAAACTTTCTCTTTTCAGAGACAAACTAACTGTATTCCAGTAATTCAGAAGCTAAACCTGCGTTCATGTAAAAAGTTTTATAAGAATCAAAGAGAAGCAGATCAAGTTATTTAGAGAACTGTAGGTTAAAAACGTTTTAATTATTACTGAAATTAGAGCAAATAGCTGGCGTTACGAGCGTTAGTCCTCCGTCAGAGCAATACTCCATTTGGACGTCTTTTCCGGTCTTTAGACATTCAGTATTCAGTCAGTCAAGCTTTTTCTCTTTTAATCAATACTGCTTCATATTATTTATGATTAGTTACCCACAAAGGTATTCCCATGACGTTAATGATCGAGTTCACATACTAGCGGGTTCGTTATTGTTGTGCAACAACATGCAACATTGTTGCACACAGCATCATAGTGATGCATGTTGGCATTCTTGAGACTTATTGGATGTTTTTGTTCGATATCTGAAGCCTGTCAAACAATTGACCAATCATATACTCAAACGCAGTGTTGAAGCTATCGGCGTGAGAGTCCCCGGGGCCATGTAAACGATTTCTTCATTTGAGCATATACGCTATCGCTCTGCCGCAGGGCAAGGGCTGGTCAAATAATTTCGAATGAGTTTGTTGAAATGTAGGAAAGAGAAAAACAAATATATACTTGGTGTTTATTTGATAATTTTTTAGAGTACTCTTTCCAGTCCTGAAGAAATCTCGCATTTCATTTGTATGAACCTTGTCTAAGGTAAAAGGTTTTCTCCTTAAGGGGGCATCACGCGGTCACATTTTAGGCAGTTGGTAGAGAGAAGTGAAGGAGGATTTGGAAAGGAAAAAGTTTGAGGACGGATGCCACACCGTGGCTCTTTGCAGATGGAAGGCGTAGCTTTGGTTAGCGGACGGTTTGGCATCCGTCCATTAAATTAACTCCGGTCCAACAAAAAATTTCCAAGCATCCCTAAAATTCATTACAATTCAAATTTCTCTGAAAAAAACAGCTTCCCCCCCAGCTTTTCCCCCTTTTAAACTTCATCGAAAAAACTGGAAATATTTATGAGTTCTTCTCATTTGCCGATCTACGACCATATGGTGGGGAATTGGAAGTTTCAAAATATTCACTGCAATATGATCAAAAATGTCTCGAAATTTGACAAAAATGACGTGATTGACCGTACTGCCCCCTTAAACAGACTTTTTTTTCATATTACGGGCGATTTTTGGTGGACTATTTTTATGCTATTTTTAACTCGTTTAAGCGGGGGAAAGATGCTTTTATACATCTACAAGCATAAACGGTTCGCCCATTAAACCTCGTCAAAGCATTTATACCATGACCAGCTTGCCCCACACAGTAAACTAATGCGATCATTATACCCTAAGATATTTCCTTTTAAAGTATTTTGATAAAAGGAAGACAGTCTTGGCGCAAAAAAAAAAACAGTGTCGGAGCGGAAATCGATTTAGTTGTATAACGATGAGAGAGAAATAAGCTACCGGAAATTCTTTATCACTTACTCCGCGAACTTTCTAGAAAGAGCATTTATTCTAAAAAAAAAACATATATGCAGTTTCATTTGTATATGAAAAAGATTATTTCACTAAAAATCAAAACTTATACTTTAAACCCTAAAGCCCTTTGTTTTGTTTTGAAGCACAAAAGGGAAATAAAAATGTACTGGAATCGAAAAGGTCGAAGTGGGAAGTAAGCTATAGAATATAGTACGTTATTCATGCTTAAAAACATCATAGAACAACGCATGTTGTAGATTTCAAATAACGTTGAGTTACAATAAATTTAAACGAGAAAGCGGAAGAATGGTAACTAGTAAATAAGTAACAAATTAGTAAACTTAAAAGATAATGATAATAAAATTAGTAAAGAAAAAGGTTTTCACTGCCAATGTTAACATTCATGGCAGGCTTTAAATCACGAATTAAAAGGGTTTCTTTAATTTTACAATGTAGGTCAGAACGTCCCGAAGCTAAAATTTTGAAGTGATCCCACTTGATATTATGACCCGTCGAAGTTAAATGTGATCAGCGATAGCTGAAAATTGATCGTTATTAGTTAATGCCTTAAAGTGTTCTGTTTTTCTATCATGAAGTCTGCGTTTAGTCTTACCGATGTTGTTGTAACAAGCGAAACGTTAAATTAAATATATATTTGAAATCTACATCATGCGTTGTTTCTTTGATGTTTTTAACCGCAGTTTCTTTGATGTTTTTAATCAAGTTGCGATGGCCAGCGAAGAAAAATATTTATGATGTTATTCATGCTGTCGAGGTTTGAACGAATAACAGAAATTGTGGAGCGGGGGAAGCTGGAGGCTAGGTCCCAATAATTTTCTTAAATATACTGTGTGTTAGGACGAAAGAACGAAAAAATCTCCAAGTAAGTGCCTCCAGCCTCCGCCTCTCTCCCCTGAAAAAAAGGCCAACACTGGTGCCGGTGGATGGAGGGTAGTCTGGGACCAACACTTAGTTGTGAAAGTAACGCCTGGCTGTTTTTGCCGCTTTCGAGATTTCGTTTCAAAATGTTACAAAATTTTCGATGTTTTGTACAGTTTTCTAAAAGAGATTTACAGGTAAACATCTTAGGTTTACAATTTTTCTTTTGAGAACAGGAAGCTGAATTGTTTGCATTTCCTTCATTATAGTATATTTAAAAAAAAATTAAAAAGAATGCAAACGATGATGTACACACGTATTTTCCTAAATTTTTTTCTTTAATTTGAAACAGATTAACACTTCATCACAAAGTTAAGAGAAAATAATCCTTATCTAAAATTGGTAGTTTTGATTATGTTTTTCAGGGAATTGTTTTTACTTCAAGATGTTTCTCACGTTCTACCACCGACCACAATGTCACACCACTGACTCTTTGCACTCAGACCAATGGTATCAGAAGAATTGTAATGAATAATCCCCAAAAAAGGTTTGTTCTAATTAAGGCCTTCTTTGATGTTACATGTCCGAGACCTTGAAATCCTCTGAAATCATGAAATACTAGGCTGGTAACTGGCGAGGAAGAAAGATTCTCAAACTTCAGTGTCGGTTGACGGTCCCTCTACTTCTGGTGATGGTGCTAAATAAAAAATCAGTTTCTGGCGAGCTTCAAAACAAGTTTACATTGGATGAAGCATAAAGCTGTTAAAACGCTGCCAGTTTTATATGCATTGCTATGATGACATTGAATTGTTGTGGGGTACATACACCCAAAGTATCTTGCTGGTGCTGCCAATGCCAGCCTTTGTTTTAAAAAAGAAGGAAGAGAAAAACGTTTTTGTCATTGTTAATGGTTTGAATAATTGGAAATGCCAGTGGAAAGCAGTCATCTGGATAGCAAATGCTGACCTGATAATGCTGGAAATAGGGCATAAAATCATTGTCAATGTTGTTGTGTTTATATGTCATATGTTTTCATACCTGTATACATTTATGAGTTGACATTAGATAATTGATTATATACAATAACGTCATTGAGATTTTGTTTTCAATGTCAATGCAGGTACAAAAAGTTATGATGAAAACAAGATATGGTGTGGTGCAAATCAATTAGATAACTCTCTAACCACTATATTTTCACTCATCTCTTTGGAATAGTGTCTTTTTATTATTTATTTGGAGTAAATATATCTTTATTCACTTGCAATACTTAGCATCTTGCACTTTATTTGTTGTTTTTCATAGTCGAATTGCTTTTGAATTTTTTGTTACTTAGATTCTAAAGGTTTCTTTTACTAGCTTACTGTTAGAAGGTTGGAAAAATTACAAAATTAATGATACTTTTTCAATTATTTTCCTTTCTTGATATCAGTAATGTTCAGTGAATAAAAAGATTGAAAGAGTCAGTTTTTTGTTTGTATTTTTATCTGACAAATACTTTTTCGCATTAGAGTCAGTGATCAATTTTTTATGATGATGTACAATAATTTGAATTGTAGAAATGCCCTGTCACTTGCAATGCTGGATTCTATCAAATCTGATATTCTTAAAAAAATGGATGAGTGTTTACAAGTGATTGTCATTTCTGCAAATGGACCAGTATTTTCATCAGGACATGATCTAAAGGAGCTGGTAAGAACTAAATAGTATCTTGAAAAACCGGTTGATTTAGTATTTAAAGTCATAAGGCTTTGTCCATGGGAAAGTAAATTTGACTTTCTAGTTGTCTGTGTGAATTTAGCTAACCGGCTATATTCAGCAAGTATGTTCACTTGATTACTTTGGGCTGCTGTTCAGGTGACATGTTACCTCAGGAAGGAGAGCAGCTGTCTGCAGTTGTTCGTGCCATGAGTAATTGATCAATGATGTGATCAAACTGGGAAATTCAACAAATTGTTTAATTATTTTAACAGTACAAATTTTAGCTTAAAAGCACATTATAAATTAAAATTAAGACAAGTATTATTTTAAAGTGGACTTTGAGTTTACTCAAGTTAAATTTATATTTTTTTTAAATGTAATTTTTATATCAGACTTCTGCTACAGGAAAGGAGCATCATGAAAAAGTGTTTAACAGATGTACTGAGGTGATGTCGCTGGTCCAAGATGTGCCAGTTCCAGTAATAGCACAAGTGAATGGTAAGTCAAAATTTGAATTTATTGGTGGACTGCCACCTGGTTAGCCTAGTTGGTAAGGTGCCAGTCTATCAAGCAGGAGGCTCGGGTTCGATTCCCGGCCGGACCAAAAGTTTAAACAAAGTCAAACTTCATCCAACATCGTCCAACACCATCCAACATTATCCAACAAGTTTGATTGTGCTGTTCAAACTGGACAAACATGTTACATCCAACAATATTTGATAATGTTTGACCAACATTTTTGATCCATTTGAACGGGCCTTAAGCTAAGCTAGCTAAAGCTAAGTCCTTTTACGAGCCTAGTGGCCCATGGAGCCAGTGCTTATCTCCAGTTTCTGTAGTGTTAAGCAGATGAGAGTCATTGACTCCACCTGAATGGGACTCTAATCCATCACAGGTTAGCTCCCAGCTGAAGCTGGTACTCATTCTACAACTTTGTAAGGATGGAAAGCTGAGTGTGCTTTGGTGGAAAATGGTCAATTTTTGGTAGAGCCGAGGAATCGAACCTGGGACTTTGTGTTTGGAAAGCATAGATCTTACCAACTGCGCCAACCACATTGTAAAGCTTAGTGAATTTTATTTTGGGATAATTAACGAAAAAATCATTTAGTGGTCAGAGCAAAATTTGGACCTGTGTCATCCGCTTGAAAATCCAGCACCCCCAATCACTGAATCACGCTGTCTCCGTCTTGTCTATTTTGATATGAATCTGGACTTGCAATGAATGAATTACAACCAAATATATGTGTAATGGGAAGAAAACATTTAGCTGTTGATTGTTATTTTAACAATTTAATAAACCTTTAGTGGTTATACCATGTTTTTGTTTCATTTTAACTCACTACAGTAAAGGTAAGGAATATATAAGGTTGTAATGTTTCATGGAACATTTCATTTTCTTTTTTATTCTGATCCTTGCCTTTTTTATTGATTTTTGAAATTGTTAAAGCTGTATCACATGCTTATAGAGCCAAACTTTTGTTAAACTACACTTTTTTTTTTATTAAGAACCAGTAAAATTTTGCCCAGGCTCAATGTTCTTATTTTTTTCAACAATTTGAG
>JAOEHV020502673.1:0-21294 GCA_025447995.2 Isaurus tuberculatus
TATAGGCCGCAACCCTAATTTCGGTCCTATTTTTCTGGGAAAAAAGTGCGGCCTATCCGCGGGTAAATACGGTAAATCTATTTTACAAAAGTTATTTAGGAATAGCTGAACAATGACATGAATAAAACTTCTCAAACTCATTAATAACTCATCAAGTTTAAACAAAAGAAATCATAACCGTGACCATGGTTTGGAAATGGGATCTTAATTAGCATATATTTTTATCATTTTTTTCTTTGTTTACTCCTTAGTTTTAGTTTCGATTGAGAAGATACATCAAATACTCAAGACAGTGTTTCATCATATTTCCAAAACATCTTGAATTTAATCAAAAATACTCCGCTGTGCGTTGCTTTTTCAACTCTCTTCTCAGTATTTTGAAATGTGATGAAACACTGTCTCTCGTGTTTGATATATTACTTCAAGTGGTCAGACTCGCTCACTATCAAGCAAATAAATTATCAGTTCCAGATGCAGAGGTCAACAAAGTTAATACAACCGACTTGTTAAATAAATAAATAATGTGTGTATTATACTTTTTCAAACTGAGTGAGTTTTGTCAACTTGTGTGTGTTAATTTTGCCTTGCATCTATTAAAGCAAAAAGGTATTCAAAGTTATTTTAACACTAGTTTATGGATTGATGCAATTTCAAAAAGTGACCTAATTAATATCAATGACAACTTACTGGATGACAATGGGGCAATATTCTGGTTGGGTTTGGCTCGTGGCATCAACTCACTGACGTTCAATGGTATTCTCATGTACACCATGCGATTAGCATAATGTATTGCTTGGCTGTACACAATACTTTCCTCACTCGATATCATGGAATCCTTCTCCTTGTTGCTCATTGTTGGCCACCGCTTCAACTACAAAGAAACAAATTAAAATTGTAAATTTACTTGATAAGTATTGTTAACTGTGCAAGATGGACTAAGAGCATATCATTCTGTAAAGCAGCACAATATCTACTTCAATTGCTGAGAGCCTAAAAGTGCTAAACTGAAATCTTATTGATTTATTTGTTTTGTTGTTGATGAAATTATTAACTTGATGAGTCCAATGATTATGGGTTATTTACACCTTAATTGATCACAAATCAGAATTAAACTGTACTTTAAACAAACACTTATCATTTAAATCAACAGCAGTGATATGCAAAATTAATATAATATTGAATGACATAAAAATAAATTGTAGGAAGAGTTGAGGGGTAAGGTTGGAATAGCAGTCATCACTTGCACCTCCCATCTCTATGACCTGGGTTCTACTTGGCACGATAGATATATACTCCCGGGCTCCGCATGTGGGCCGAGATTTGTTGATCTCAATCTGACTCCGGTTTTCCTCCCTTAGCAAAATCAACTTCCAGCTGATTAAATCTAGTTTGGTGCTGTGCTCCGAGGTTATGTATGGATTGTGCTCCGGGGCTGAGCACCTAGATGGCAGCACAGCTTCTTTGGTCTGACCTTGTTGAGCTGCATCCTTGGCAATTCAGCCTCTGGCTGCGAGAGTGGGCGATTAGCAAACGACCCCTTTTAATTAGCAACCCCTTTAGCAAACGATCCCTTTTAAGGACCGAAGAATTAAGATGTTATTAAACAGTAAAAGTTAGCTAACTTACCTGTTTGGCTGCTATCCGAAGGGCACTTGGTGCCGGCTTTCCCTGAGTAAGTTTACCAATACTTGGTGGTTCATTAGCAGCTACAATAGCATTATCTGAACTCCTTGCACCTATGTTAGATGTACTTCCTGTGAAACTGTGATGCTTGACAAGGGGTGAATTTCCCACCCATTGTTTCTCTGAAGTGTCCTCAGCATTGGCTTTTGGTGCCTCTTCGTCAACGTAAAGCTGTTTAATTTGTGCTTGAACATCAGCATAAAAAGCCTCCTCCCAGAACTGCTGACTGTTCCAAATGTCATGCTCTTGTACACAAGTGTATGCAAATTGAATAACTCCAGTAGCAAGTTTCTAATATAATGAAAATAAAAGAAGAAAAATAAGGCATAAAATCAACAAACCTTGACCAGGGTTCTCCCCAAAGCATTGCAGCATGGTGCAGTGCCCCACTATTCTTTTCTAGTGCCCCCTGAAAATATTTCTAAAATCACTTAAAAACTTCTTTCCAAAAGGAAATAAGAAACAAATTTGAAGAAAGTAGTTTTGTGCAATCTTTGATTATTCAGTTGCTTTTCTGTCGCCATTTTGTCTGCCCCATGTCACATTTTCCCCCAGAATGGCACGACTGCCATTCATTGCCAAGAAATGGAGCATGAAAACCAATCAAAATTAATGCAAGCAAGCTGCAGGTCAAGATGTTTGCACTCGGGAAAACTCATGAATCACTTGGCCAAAAATCTTCATATTTACTGTTATCCTGGCTTTGAAATAAAAATTGGTGTACTTGTACAGAATAAAGTTTAAAAACATATTTTTGAAAAGGAAATTTTTGTTGATGTCTTTTTCAAGGCATTCTTTGTCATGCAATTTATGTTTTTATTGTTATGTTAATTGATCATAATCTTTTATCACCCTGGTCTTTTTTTCTGGCGAGAGCCCTGTCTACATTGCATTGATTGATCAACAAAGAATAATCTGCTCTTTAAAACAGAATCAGTTGTTAGGTTTCTGGGTATTATCATTACAGTACCCTTTCCATTAAAACTTACCCTACAAAATGTCGATGTTAAGGGTAAGAGAGCAGCTGCTACAGGAGTATTGTTGAGACTTGAATCATCCTGCAGAGCAGTGTTCATGAGCTTTACGATGATGTCAAACTGATCGTGCTCCAGGACAGAGCGATGTTGCTTGGCTCGTAAAGACAGTTCATGACACAGTGCAAGCTGTGCTCCTTTTGACCTCAGAGATCTCTGTACTGATGGTAGAGCCTAAAAAAAACGAAGCCATATTTTGTATTACTAAAGGGTTTGGGGTTAGCTTTTCCAGCTGGGTAGTGTGTACTTCTTAAACAGTGTAGCCAACTGTGAACTGTAAGACTGATTAATTGAGTAAAGATCTTTAATCTTTATCTTTAATTGTGATAATTGCTTAGTAGTACATTTATACTAATCATGCAATGGGGGCTGGTGCTTCGATCTTCGGAGTACAGCACCACAGCCAGATTTAATTAGCTGGGAGTTGATTTTGCAGAGGGAGGAAAACCGGAGTACCCGGTGAAAAAACCCTCGGAGTCAGACTGAGATCAACAAATCTCAGCCCACATGCTGAGCCTGGGACTCAAACCTGGGTCGTAGAGGTGGGAGGCGTGAGTGATGACCGCTACGCCAACCTGACTCCAAGATTATAAGTTTTCAAAGATAAGATTAGGATTTTTTTTAGAAAAAGAAGGTAGATCATGTATTAATATACGTAGTTTGCTGCCTTTAGTAGCTTGATTAGCTTTATAGTTATTTCTAGGCAGCATCATGCTTTTATTGTGTATTTTTGTAATTATTTATTATATATGTTCATCATGCAGCATGAATAAATACTCTTTGACTTTGACTTTGACATGTTGAAACTTTTTCTTTAAAATTAATCTTAAATGTAAGGTTGATTAGTTGAATTAGTATTTAATAGGTTTTCAAAGAGGAGAAAAGTTGGCCTAGTGGTAAATAATCAATCATGCCTCCCACCACTATGGACCTGAGTTCGAATCTTTGGGTTCGCACATGGGCTAAGGTTTGTTGATCACAATCTGACTGTGAAGGTTTTTCTTTTGGATCTCTTGTTTTCCTTCCCCCATAAAATTGACCTACATGCCAAAATCTGTACTGATGACTGCTTAATAATTATAATTATATTAAACTATTATTTTATTATGATTTTTCGACAATTTTTCTTTTGAAAACTCAACTGCACCATACCTTTCTAGCTTCTGATATCTTGTTATCAAATATGTAAGCCACACAGTCCTTTAGTACCTCCAACTTTCGACTGTGAATAAAGTGCTGCTGTTTCATTGAGGATGTGCTACCATGAGGTACAATCATTGGTTCACGTGGCTTCACCTGAATATCTGCAACATGTGTTTCTTCCTCCTTAACAAACTGGTTGATTACTGACTCGTCCAGTACAGAGAAGGTCACCTTTTTGTCACCTTCTTGTTTGTTGTTCACTGGCATTATTGCTGATGACATCATGTTGTTTTCTGTTTCTGATGATGGTTCCTGATGAAGAAAAGAAATACAATAGTCCCTTTGCAGCTAGGCGTCACATGGTACAAAAATATGCCAAACTGGAAGGCACAAGAATGTGTTAGAATCCAAGACAATACAAAATTAACTAAAAAAATGTGATTTTTCTTTGTTTTGCATTTCCCAGTGGGGACTTGTCATATGTTTTGCCCTCCAGTTTGGTTTATTTTGTACCATAGCCAATTAGATACACACAAAAACAACTAAACTTTTTAGAGCTTCTTCTGAAAAACTTTTTAAGTTTTTCTTTTTTATTGTAGTAATATAGCAATTTTTTTCTTTTAGATTTTACTGCATGTTAATTTTATTTACTTTTATCTTTTCCGCCCTGCCCCTGCCAACCGTGTATATTTTGTAATTACCTGTTGACCGAGGCAGAGTGGAACATGGCCTATCTGTAAACCATAACATTGTTATGAGATTTTAACCGTGTTTAAATAAATGATTCATCATCATCATCATCATTTAAGAAACTGATGGTTTTCTGACGGTTGCTTTGTACTTTGCAACGATCCACAGCACAAACATGCATACAATATCCTTTCTTCTCATATGTACCTACCTTTATGCACTGCATCCATGTCTTTCTAGATTGCACCCTAGAGCTTTTCCTTTTTACCTCTAAACTAACAACCTGCCTAACAGCGTTATCCATCCTCCTTCAAAGATGTGTTGATACCACCTTAATCAGTTCCTTGTACCAAACTCCCTCAGATCAACAAATATTCATAACTTGACACCCTAATTGAAAGTTTAACTCCACATACTTGACCTAATAATGGACCTTTCCATTCTCCTAAGACTCATTAAATTGTCACAGTTAGTTCTCAAGCATCACATCAATTTTTTTTCTAATATGCTTCACTAAACACCATTTTAAGCTCTTACATTGTGGAACAGCTTTTGTGCCAAGTGTTGTATATTTGCTTGAATCTCTGGGTCCAATCCATGTTCAGATGTTAGAGTTTCATCAATATCGGCATAAATCTGAGACAAATTAAGAAAAACAGAATATTATAAAATACAACAAAGGAGAAAAAAGTAAGAAAATGACAAGAAAGAAAGAAATATTATTCTAGGAAATTTTTTTTCTAAGCTTCACATCTGCATTGGTTAAAATGGGCAGAGCCTGGTTCAAGTCCTGCTCTAACAAAAGGGCATTTCTCCATGTTGATGTCTTGTGTCTTAATTGGTCCTTCCTAGGAATAACACACTGAAGTGCTAATTGATGGCTAGAGCTCTAAACGTCAGCTCCTTACACTACTTATGGTGATGATCATAAAAGTTTTAACCTTGAGTTGTCTAAATTCTAATTGTTTTGATGGAGGGCTAACTCTTGAAATGTCAGATCCTTACACTGCTTACGGTGATGATCAGAAATATTTAATCCTGAGTAGTCAAAATTTAGTTTTGCACCTCCTTGTCAACACACAATTTTGTTTAAAAAATTCTATTCTACAACTATCTAATTGATCACTTTCTGTAAAATATAACCAGTTTGTATGCTCCAAACAAATAATTTCTTTAATAACGAGAGGTAAGGGGAGATTTCTACCGTTATTATAATCATTATTATCAATACTGACCTCATCAAACAAGTCACAAGGTCGATAGGGAGGCCCTCGCTGAGCAACAAAGGAAGTAAAGGCAATGCTGTCTAATATTTTGGTGAAGAACTCATCACCGATCATGCCTCGCTGTTCCAGAAAGGAATCCTAAAATTATTCAAAGAAAATAATTATAATCTTGAATGATCTACAAATCAACAAAGTGCTGGGAATTCCTATTTACTGTCAGTGATGGTAATGGTGATGTTGATCACGGTAAAGATGAAGATGATGATAATCACATTCTTTTAAATATTTTCAATTGTTTCATAGTTTGGATCTTGATGGTCATGATGATGGTGGTCATGATAAGGATAATGATAAAGAAGATCGTGTTTCTATGATCATGGTGAAGGTGGTGATGATGATCGTATAGGCTATGGTGGTGGTTAGGATGATGGTAAAGATGACAATGATAGTAAAGATGACAACGATAAAGATGATGATGATCAATAAACATGATAAAGATAAAGATAAAGATGGTGATGATGATGATGATGGTAAAGATGACGATGATGATAAAGATGATGATGATGATCAATAAAGATAATGATAAAGACAATGATAAAGATGATGATGGTAAAGATGACAATGATAGTAAAGATGACGATGACGGTAAAGATCATGATGATGATGGTAAAGATGATGATGATGATAGTAAAGATGATGATGATAATGGTAAAGATGATGATGATAATGGTAAAGATGATGATGATGATGATAAAAGTGATGATGATGATAAAGATGATAATGATAGTAAAGATGATGATGGTAAAGATGACAATGATAGTGAAGATGATGATGACAGTAAAGATGATGATTATAAAGATGATAGTGATGATTATGAGGAGGAGGAAAATGATAAAAATGATCATGACGCTGAGAATGAATAATATTAGTGATTATATATTACTGATGATTATGTTCAGACATTGGCATTTCCTTTTTACAACTGGGTCAGAGTGAGGTACAAACCTTGTTAAAAGTGATCACTGGTTTCGGATGAATCCTTATTAGTGTTAAACAGGATCTGTAGCCTGAATACAGATGAGCCACTAATCGGATAAATATTGCTCTTATTTCTTTGTCCTAGAAAATTAAAAAAAGCATATAAAGTATTGAACAACAATAGTAATTGCTCCAAAAAAGAACTGATGCTCAAAACATCAGCTCCACACTTTAATTATTATAGGTAATTGAATGAGGCCGAGTCAAATTTTGAAAAAATCACACATCTTATTAATAATTATCTCTAGTTCTCATAGTGTTAAGCAAATGAGAGTCTTTGACTACTCCTGGAAGAGACACTAATCCTTTGCAGGTTACCTCCCAGTTGAAGCTGGTACTCATTTCCCAACCTCTTAAGAATGGAAAGCTGAGTAAGCTTTGGTGGAAAAGAAGGTCACACTGTTATGTTCAAATTTCAGCAGAGCCGGGATTTGAACCTGGGATTTTTTGGTTGGAAGGCACAGATCTTACCAACTGTGCCAACAACGCTGGAGATAAGGTCCATCTTAAATGGGTAAGTAGACTCAAAAAAGAGTTAGTTTTAGATAAAAGTAAAGAATTTGGATCACAAAAGCAATGGACTTATTCATGAATGTATACTAGTTAACAAAAGTCATCATCATCATCATTATTATTATTATTAATATTATTATTACTGATTTATTTACTTGACTACCTGTAATGATGGAGGTGATAATGACATCATCACTGGGAATGCTTGGTCTGCTATCATGATCTGTGGATTTATAACCTGTAAAAAAAGTTACAATCTTGTTACAGTTCAGAAATTATTATTACTTAGTTTAGCTTTAGGTTATGAGGAGAATTGTACTCTTTTAACCCTTTAAGCCCCAAACACGACAAATGGCGTGTTGGCAAATTCTCCCAACTGAGTTCCATACTTTCTGTAGAAGTAGTTTGGGAGTATTTCGCTTTTCAACTTCCACAGCTTATTCCACTTGATCAATTCCAAGTTTCTCATTACGAGTTATACTATTTTGCTTGAGTTATGTAAGGAGAAGTTAGACCTTCATAAATTGCCTGGGGTAGAAAAGGTTAAAGAAAACCAGGATGTATGCTTACCATATTCAGCTCATGCCTGGTCCTGCTAAGAAACGGTTCTGGTAAACTGGCAAGGTTTATTGTGTCTGGGACAAAGATGTGACCTCCATCGATGTCTACGTGAATGACATCTGACTGTTGATAGATATTGACAAGTCATTTAGAATAATAATAATAAATATTTTATTTAATGCCTTTACACACAGGGAGTGGTTGCCCAATCTCCCTCGCCTGAGGCTAATGTTTAAGCAGTCGACAGCACAGATTTTGGCATGAAAGTTGATTCTAAGGAGGGAGGAAAACCAGAGATCCTGGAGAAAAACGCTTGGAGTCAGATTGAGATTGACAAATCTCAGCCCACATGTGTATTTAACCCCAGAATTCAAACTCGGGTCTGTAGTGGTGGGAGGCATGGGTGATAACCACTAGGCCAACCTGACTCTGCAGTGGTAAGGTCTCTGCCTCCCAACCCTAAGGTCCAAGGTTCAATCCCCAGCCTGGTCGAGGGTTGAACATTTGGTTGACCTTCTTTCCCACAAAAGTTCACTCAGCCTTCCTTCCTTCAGAGGTAGGTAAATGAGTACCAGCATACATGGACCGCATTAAATTGGCTGCCAGATGTGCCTATATGTGCCTTTGAGAATATTCAAATGGCAAAGGTGCGATATAATGTATTACTTTACTTTTTTTTACATTTTAATGTTCATCAACACTACAATAAGCAAATACCAAACTGTTTTTATTAATCTACCAAGTATTTTCATATATGGCCAAGGTTGTAGTAGGAATAAAATTTAAGCAAAGTTTTTTAATTTTAAAAATGATTTACAAAACATATTTTATGTAATAATAATAGTTTTGTATATATTAAAATAATTTGTTTTTGTGACATAATGGAAAGTTTGCAAGAAATGAATGTTTTTCCATCCAGCATTTTTTATACATATTTATTAGAACATTAACAATTTATCTTCTTAGAATTTTTATGTACAGACTTGAAATTTCCCTTACTCTGTTCATTTGAAACAACTAAAATCTTTTATTATAGCTTTAAATTCACCTTCTACTTAATATTACATACTGATGCAGCAGATCATGATTCTATTCTATGCATGGTGTTTGACAATTGAACATAAGGGACACAGTACCAGTTCTGGAATATTGTTCTTGTAACTTTCATGTACACCCATGATGAATGGTGTTGGTGCACTCAAGAAATCCAACAGGGCAGCAGGCAAGATGGGAATGTAAACATAACTAGAGATTAGAAAAGAAAGCAATCGTCATTATCATTGGTGATGTCATCATTTTGATTATCACTATCATCATCATCACCATCACTCTCGATACTCAATTTTATCATAATTAGGTTAAATTATTATAAGCAGAAGAATCCCAATTTACGATTATCACCTCCACAACAATCATCACCATCAACACAATCCTGATCATCATCAACATCAAAACTATCTTGATCACTTTCATCATCATCATCGACTTCATTATCATAACCAGCATTAGTTTCAACAACATCACCATCAACATCATCACCATCATTGCATTCACTGACACCATCATCCCCACCACATTCAATGACATCATCTTCACTATGATCGTCATCACCAAACTGGCAACTTCAGCATCATCACTGCAATCACCATCACCATCACCCTCACCATCATTATCAGCATCATCTTCCAAATCTACAAGAGAAAAATATGACCTTAATAGCTACTTGAAGACTTTACCTGAATTTCAGGGGGTACATGAGGGCTAGTAAAGCTTGAGTTGCACTCGTCAGCAGGGAATAGCTACTGGATATGAACAGGATTTTATTTTCTGTCACGGCAGCTGAATACAGACACAACATATTATGGATTCCTGATAAAGGAATAATAGGAAAGTATCAGTTTCTTACTCTACAAGTTTAAAAAGGATGACTTTAGAAATTTTAGCTCAGAATTACCTATGAATAATTTTTCAAATTAACAGGGTTTGTCCTGGGATTCTAATACCAAATTCAATGAGTATTCAAGGAACAAAAAGTCATTTTTCAAGGAGTCTTTTTTGTTGTGTCACTTTACCAAATATTTCCAGTACTCCTTGTCATAACCAGGAATGCCTGCTTTATTACGTGTTGTAGGATTTTAGATATGTCTAAAACGAAAAAAATACATTCAGTATATCGACAATATGGAGAAACTTTGCATTACTAGAAATTTGCATTCCTCACTGTTAACCACTGAAGTTGAAATTCAAGGAGTTTTTAAGGAGTTTTAGGTGAACTTCTAAAATTTAAGAGCTTTTCAGGTGCCTTTGAAAACAAAAAATAAATTCTTATTCAAGGAGTTTTCAAGGAGTTTAAGGAGTAGCACAAACCCTGAATTAAACACTGAACTCAACTCTACTGCTCTAAAAATGCCTTGTCGGTATATTTTTACTACTTACCCAGTTGAGTGAACAGCATAGCAACAGACTTGTTAGTAACTGGGAGTGTCTCCGACTGTGGCGGGCAAAGACTCTGACGATCACCTGCTCCTATGGAGAATGTTAGTTTTGGTCCCCCAGGGGGTGGGACATGAACAAAACCAAGAACTGTTCCCACGAGACGCTCCAGCAGATTGGTGTGCCCACACACAAATGATTGGTAGATGGTGAGAAGACAGTTCTAGTAGAAAAATAAAACATGTAATTGCTAAAACAAATGCTGTATTGCATTGAATAAATTTTTGCTTGTTGAAAAAAAAGTCATTAGTTTAAAAAACTATGAAGTGCAATTCAGAATAGGTTCAAACAAATGTTCCTGTGACAAAGGACTAACATTTGATAATTTATTCTTACTCTTCTTACATGAATGATTAAACATTCCATTCTAGAGTTGATTAAATCATGTGATCATGGACTTACAAGTTGAACTTATAAATAAATAAATAAATATATACCTAATGACAACTCCCCTGGGGGGCTTTTCAGTGTCATATCCCTCCCCCCTTCCCTTCTCCCGGTTAAGAATCCCAACTGGTAGGAGGCAAACCAGTTGGCTATTTACAAAGTGTGGTGAATCTGCCCCTGGGATCACCGAGGACAAATTCATTCAGTAGTCTGAGTCGGGGATTTGAACCTGGATCTTCCGAATTAAAATCCCCAGCTCTAACCACTGAGCCACGCTGCCTCCAGCGCTACTTCTAACTCAGTTCCTCTGATGAAGGACAAAAACTTGCAACTTAAACTTCCTACTTTACTTATGGCAACAATAGGCATTTCAACCAAGATTCTATTTTACCTAGTTGATGACACAACTCAAAATTTTTTTTAAAGCTGTTCAACATATATAAGAAAAAATTTGTCTGTTTTGATTATGAAATACTGAGCAAAATAAAAATCAAGGTGAATAGAACTCTACTTTACCTTCAAGATATCAAAGTACGTCACCCTTGACACCAAGCAAAGGCATTTAGGGACATAAGTCTCAAATGGATATGTTTCCTCTGAGGTAGAAGAAACATTAATGACTGGCTGACTGGTGTCTTGGCTTGAAGTTCGTACAGATGAAGTGTCCGACACACTATCACGCTGTCTCAACACAGAGGTGGACGTTGGTGTGAATGACTCGTAAAATGTAAAGCATGCACAGTATCTATGGTTACCCTCCATGTCAGTGAGGACAGATACGAAGAATGTTGGAGGTTTAGTGTAGAATGATCCAGTCCAGCCCCCTGGCTGACAGAACTGCAACAGAACACGAAAACATCAATTAAACATCAATTAAAAGATGCCTTTGGTTTGTGTTCCTATTGAGCACTTTTTTTGTGTACTTAAAAAATCATGACTGTGTGCTTCTCAAACTCATTTAATAATTCATCAAGTGAAAACAAAAGAAATAATTTAACCGTGACCATGGTCTGGATGTGTGATCTTAGTTAGCATATATTTTTACGATTTTACTTCTTCATTTACTCCTTAGTTTTAGTTTCGATTGAGAAGATATATCAAATACTCGAGACAGTGTTTCATCACGTTTCCAAACACTTTGAATTTTGTCAAAAATACTCTGCTGCACATCGTATTTTTGACTCTCTTCTCAGTGTTTGGGTATGTGATGAAACACTGTCTCTCGTGTTTGATATATTACTTCTACAACTCAACAAAACATGCGTTCTCATTTTTTGTTCCTTTATTATAAACTCCATAACTTTGACTTTTCAAAATATAACAAACAGGAAATGAGTTAAAATGATAGTAGTGACCCAAAACTGTATAGTGACAATTTTATACCTTCAATTTTTATCATTTACAAACGATATTTTCTTGTCAATTGATAACTTGATTTCAAACTCTAATAAAGGTGGTTATAGCAAAATGTATTTAATGACTGCTCATGTTTACCACATCCAGTACAAACACTTCAGATATTAAGGTTCACATAGATATGATACAGGTTTGAGTATACAACTAATTAATTACATACAAATATTTAACCACAAAAAAAATAGTTGAAATACTAGAAAGAACAGGCTTTTGCATAAAAATTGAAAATGAAGAGCCAATATTTTATTCTAAACCAGTGACTCTGCTGTCATAATAACTCATTAATTAAATGATTTTTATTATAAAAAAAAGTTGAAACTATTTTATTTTTTGGAATTCAGAAAAAAAAATTATGACCAGTTACCAGTTTTTTTGTTAAATAAAAAGCAATAAAAAAGATATTGCGATATTTATTTTTCATTATAAAAACAAACACAACATAGACATTCTTTCATTACAGTAAATTGCAATCAATGAGTTTCTATCATAGCAAGCTAACTTGAGCTTACATTTTGCGCTGGTGTTCCGAAAAATATATTTTTCTACACACGAAAATATCTCGGGTATAAAAATGGAATCGATGAAACCCGGTTCTATGCATTTAAACTCTGACTTCTTGACAAAGAAAATTAAACAATAAGCATTAAATTTCTGATACGGTCGAACTTTCAACAAGGAAATGGAAAAGTCGACAAAATTTTATCGATTATGCAGATGTAAACTTGTAAACTCGAAGAGACCATTTTGAAGATGGGGTTAAATACTGCAAACAGCGGCTACAAAAATGAACAAATAACCTATATATAAGTCCTGAAACCTTTTAACAGAGAGCTGTAGAAAGTGCCATTCAACGGAAACTAGAAAAAAACTAAATAAACAAGAATTATGTGGGGGTGTACTGCATTTGTTAAACAAATACCGACACCCATGTTATATCGACAGGGCAAACTAAAATACAGGTAAAAGAAAATATATAACCAAAACAGAATTTTACTCTCTATTTTCAAGAATCATAAGATTTCAATTAAAATTCTATGCTGAGGCTACAAATGAAACAGGTTTTAAATTCATCTGACCGGCAACAATACAGTAGAATTTTTATACAACGGTCAGCCATTCTAACAATAAACTCCGAGTAAAGTTCAAGGCCGTCTTTTCGTTAATCAGTTTTAGAGGTTATCTGAACATGTGATACATGACATCTATTTTCTATCTGATAGAAAATAATTTTTAATCCACTGTCGAAAGCCCATACACGCCCGCAAGTTGTGCTAATTCAGTGAACCAAATAAACATGCAGCGAAAGAGTCGATAGGTATTTTCAATATCATCATATAACGAGAAAGGGAGACTAAGATAACTCGAATAGCTGTGTGTGAGAGCAACTTCCTTCAAATGAATGTATTTTGTCTCTATGGTTAATTGGAATATCGTCGAAGTTTCGAGTTCAAAGATTGCAAAATTAATCTCTGTTAATAAACAATGTTAGAAAAGCACAACATATAAGGGAGCCTTCCTCTCCAATTCTCAATAAATTTATTACTCACAAGTTCAATTCCTTCTGGAAAAGGTGCATCTTTGCGGTCTTGTTTGGGAAATCTCTGCAATACTTTGCCTTTTAGTTCTCCGAGACCTATCGAATACACATACTCAAGTCATAACTCAACATTGATCCTACAAGAAGCCATGCTTAAAAGTCAAATGAAGCACCAAAGATTATCAAGAGATTAAGAAGTTCTTCTAACCATTCTCACTTGCTTTGTCTATTCCCACAACAGCAAAGTAGTCAGCCAGACGGGACATTTTTAGCGAAGTATTTCATGTAGGCAATCTTCCACCCTTTTGCTTGGACGCCATTTTGGTTTTAGCTTTTACGCATGCGTAATAGACCAACATGAATACCACCAAATAATAACTGGGGCATAAAAATATTTCTGTATAACAGCTGGTAATTAGAAAGGTACCGAATGCTCTTTGCGAACATTTGCGAGCATGTGAGCAGTGTGTTTATTTTTGCGAGCAATCCCAGCATGCAAGCTTTTGCAAAAATTTTGCAAACTCGAGCAAGCGAGCAACAGTTTAAATTATGCGAGGAATTCAAACAACTTTAGCTAGCACTTTTAAATTGAATGGGAACATTCGACACCCTTACAATTGACCTGGTGGCCTAATGGTAAGATCAGGGACTCAAAATCTCAATTTCTTTTGCATTCAAAATTTTCCGATAAACTGTTGACACCCCCCAAAAGTGTTTGGTTTAATGACAATTGACCTGGTGGCCTAATGGTAAGGCGCAGGACTCTAAATTTCAATTTGTTTTGCATTCGAAATTTTCCGATAAACTGTTGACACCCCCCAAAAGTGTTTGGTTTAATGACAATTGACCTGGTGGCCTAATGGTAAGGCGCAGGACTCTAAATTTCAATTTGTTTTGCATTCGAAATTTTCCGATAAACTGTTGCCACCCCCCAAAAGTGTTTGGTATTATAACAATTGACCTTGTGGCCTAGTGGTAAGGCACAGGACTCTAAATCTCAATTTGTTTTGCATTCGAAATTTTCGAATAAACTGTTGACACCCCCCAAAAGTACTTGGTTTTTAAAATAACAATTGACCTGGTGGCCTAGTGGTAAGGCGCTGGACTCTAAATCTCAATTTGTTTTGCATTCGAAATTTTCCGATAAACTGTTGACACCCCCCAAAAGTGTTTGGTATAATAGCAGTTGACCTGGTGGCCTAGTGGTAAGGCGCAGGACTCTAAATCTCAATTTGTTTTGCGTTCGAAATTTTCCGATAAACTGTTGACATCCCCCAAAAGTGTTTGGTATAATAGTAATTGACCTGGTGGCTAGTGGTAAGGCGCAGGACTCTAAATCTCAATTTGTTTTGCATTCGAAAATTTCCGATAAACTGTTAACACCCCCCAAAAGGGTTTGGTATAATAGCAGTTGACCTGGTGGCCTAATGGTAAGGCGCAGGACTCTAAATCTCAATTTGTTTTGTATTCGAAAATTTCCGATAAACTGTTGACACCTCCCAAAAGTGTTTGGCATAATAGCAATTGACCTGATGGCCTAGTGGTAAGGCGCAGGACTCTAGATCTCAATTTGTTTTGTATTCGAAAATTTCAGATAAACTGTTGACACCCCCCAAAAGTGTTTGGTATAATAGCAATTGACCTGATGGCCTAGTGGTAAGGCGCAGGACTCTAAATCTCAATTTGTTTTGTATTCGAAATTTTCAGATAAACTGTTGACACCCCCCAAAAGTGTTTGGTATAATAGCAATTGACCTGATGGCCTAGTGGTAAGGCGCAGGACTCTAAATCTCAATTTGTTTTGCATTCGAAAATTTCCGATAAACTGTTGACACCCACCAAAAGTATTTGGTACAATTACAAGTGACCGTGTGGCTTAGTGGTAAGGCGCGAGGCTCTATACCGCAAAAGTGTTTGGTATAATAACAAGCAGGGTTATTAAATGATGTTTGTGAGCATGGAAGCAGTGAATTTAGTTTTACGAGGAATCCGAGCATGTGAAGAATTGCAAAAATTTTGCGAACACGAGGAACCGTTTAAATTATGCGAGGAATTCGAGCAAAGGCTAAATTTTTTGATCACTTTTAAATGGAATTTAAAAGAAAAATATTAAAATACAGAATTTAAATATCTTATAAAATGTAAAGAGTTACGAGAAAAATTTGACCCGATCAAAAATGCAAGGTAGAAAGGCGGTTCAATATTTATGAGTGGCAGTGGGATGAGGTGGGGGGGGGGGGGGGTTGGAAGAACACTTGCCGGAAAGCGGAACCACTATGAAATTAAAGGAGTCAAGCAAGGGTAGACCTGCTTTTGGGGACCGCTTGAATAAATTTAAAGTAAGGTAAGAGGGGAGGAGAAGTGCTAGCCACAAAAAGCAAAACAACACTCATTTTATTTGTCTTTATTAACACGTAATTTTCAAAAACAAGTTCTAACTACAAATACAATGGCCGACAGGCATGAAGCCCATTGTACAAAAGAAACATAATTCTTGTCGATAAATTGCATAAAATAAACCTGAAGATACCGTTAAACGAGCTTATTATGATTATAGACTTGTAGATAAAGATCCGAGTGCAAAGCGCCATTTTTCCCTGTAAATTGCATTCTGTTTCGAATCTGAATCCAAACGAAACATAATAGTACACGTTCGGGAAAATGTTACATAAATCTGAGCTTCTTTCTGCTTATGCTGAAAAGTGCAGAACGTAAAAATAAATCTTGCAAGCTTTGTCGCAGTGTATGATGATAAATGAGTCATGTTCAATATATCTGCTGCCAAAAGCAAAGTGCGCTTCTTCAAAAACTGGTTTGGGTGCGCGTTTCTAAGATTTACACGTGTGAAAACAACTTGCAACTTACAATGTTTTGCTTTTCTTATCACTGCAATACAAGATGGTTGAAAAAAATTGCTTCGTCTAACAGCATGCTAAAATTGAAATAAGACTTAACTACATAAATAGAATAATATAAAATGTTTAATCACATTATTAAAGAAATAAAGCATTTCCCATTGAGAAACTAATTATACATAACAGATAAAAACATAAAAAAACACTCAGTTAAAAAAAAGTTTTGAAAAAAAAACACAATTTGAATCAGTTCGACTTTTTTTTCTTAAAACAATAAAACGTGTTTCCAGAAACGAGAACACTTTTTTAAAGTGCAAGCACCACCAAGTTGACCTATTCCAATTCCTATTTAAATTTATTGTTATAAAAAAGGCTTATTTTTCGATTCTACAACTGAAAGTTAAATTTGGGCAAGTTTTCGAATTAAAATTTTACGTCAAAAAGTCACTAGTGATCAGTCCGTCCTCGGTCCATGACGTAATAAAATGACTTGCTCGCTGCAACACTCTAGTAGATTTTTCAAGTACTGAGTGCGTTTTAGTTGAACTTATCGCGTTTTTAATATATATTTTCGAATATTCACTTTTTTATTTATTGAGCCAACAAAGAAAGAGGTATCGTGAAAGTCGTCTTATGAGGTCATGCATATTAATTAGCTGCTTTCCCTGCTTCTTCATTGCTTACTAAGTCGCGATCACACATAAAACCAACGAATGTAAAAATCAGACCCCTTACCCTAAACAATGAAGCAAAGTCAATTTTTCGTGGTGCTTGCACTTTAAATTTGATAACGTTTTTCTTAAAACTTTAATATGAATCTTAACAAAGTTGACACGGTTTGAGGAATCAAGAAACAGTATCACATGCTTTTTGTCAAAAACATTAAATATGAAAATTTGACTAAAATTTTAAGCTAGTTTATGTGGAACATTTGAAGTAGTTTTTTAGAGGAGAAAGAAGATGCTTTATCACAGGAACACTCCAAGATTTGCCCAGCAATTTCTGTCTTTGTGAGCGTCCCATGTTGCCAACATCTGTATAATGTTTAGGTAGACCAAATAACCTGCGAGGGGAAGGGACGGGATTAGTTGACCGATGAATTAATGTATACAAGTCAGGTAGTACATACAGCATCAAACATGAAGCCACTAATATAGAAACTAAGGCCACGTTCGTTGCGGGAATTAACCCTTAAATCTACCCTAGATTAAAGTGAGCCTAACTTTAGCAGCCATGGACAGCTGTTTCGGCATTTTTTGGGCCTCACCAGCATGGCAGAGCTAACAATCAGGCTCAGATTCCCACACAAGATTCTAAGTAAAAGTGAAGCATTGTGCTTGTGGTATATGGCACGAATAATACATACAAGTCAGGTAGAACATACGTACTAGAATCAAACTTGAAGCCACTAATATGGGCACTAGGTCACGTTGGTAGCGGACATTACCCCTATAAATCTATCATGAATAAAAGTGAGCCTGATTGTTAGCAGCCATGGACAGCTATTTCGCCCTTCTTGGGCCTCGTCACCATGGCATAGATAACAATCAGGCTCAGATTCCTAAACAAGATAATACGATTAATTAATGACCAATAAGAATAAATCGGGTTGACAATGAAATTAACTCAATACAAATTATACCACTGCTATTGCGTTTATAGCTGCGAATATCGCAGCCAGGTAGGCAAACGCTAGAAGGAGAAGTGATGTCGAAAAATAGAAGCAAAAAAAGGCAACGAAGAGGGGAACTTTTCCCGCCCGTCCTTCTTCTCTGTTCCCCTGTTTCCCAGTTCCTTCTTTCCTTTTCTTGCTCCTTGTGACGCTCCCTAAAGCGCTTGCTTCGCTGGCTACGAAGATCAATGAATTCCGTTGTATGAAACCTTTCCATTTCTGTACACCATAGAATATCCTGACGGTCTTCATCTCCATGTTTGACTGTGACAGGAAACAGCGCTTTCTTTGTTTGCTTCAGGGAGTGCATGTTGGTGGTAACTGTTTGGATCTTGTTGAACTGTGAAAGGAGAAAAAAAAAGTTCAGTCCAATATTGAGAAAAACAATGCCGCTATAAATGCCCCCATAATGCCTTTCGAACCTGACAAGGCCACAAGGGGCTAAAGAGGGTCATCTTGGTTACTGCAAGAAGGTAATCGACCCCTCCCTCGGGTTATGGTTAAAGCCAAGGTGATTCCTAATATATTTGATAAAGTTAACCACTTACCCCTCCCTCGAGTTAATTTTAAAGTCAAAGTGGGTTCACTCTAGATATGATATCTAGCAAAACTTCTCATCTACCACTCCCTTGGGTTAAGGTTAGAGTCAAGGTGGATCAATCCTGGTTGTAGGGGAAACTACTTACCTACCCCTCCCTTGGGTTAGGATTAGAGTCAAGGCGGATCAATCCTGGTTGTAGGGGAAACTACTTACCTACCCCCCTTGGGTTAGGTTTAGAGTCAAGGTGGATCAATCCTGGTTGTAGGGGAAACTACTTACCTACCCCCCCCTTGGGTTAGGGTTAGAGTCAAGGTGGATCAATCGTGGTTTCTGAAAAACTACTCATCTTCTCCTCACCACCTTGGTTTATGAAATACTTCTCAGGATCTTGTACATCTCCTCCCGTGTAGCAACGTTTGAAACAATTCACAACTGGCTGTTGGATTTCCCTTAAACTACGTCAAAGAGACTGAAGTTAGTTACCTTGGCAATTCTGCCGCAATTGGGTTCCAAACATTCCTGTAAAGTGAGTGGATCACCAGGGGAGGGGACAGACGGTCTGTTGAACAACGTATTAGCGTTATTAGAAGATTTATGTTAAAATTTTTATGATCATCACCGTAAGTAGTGTAAGGAGCTGACGTTTAGAGCGTTAGACCTTCACCAGAGCAACTGTAATTTAGACAACTCAAGGTTGAAATTTTTTGAAATTATTTTAAGTAGCGTAAGGAGCTGAAGTTTCGACTGTTAGATCTTCATCAGACCAACTAAAATTTAAAAACCCCAAGGTTAACATTTTTATGATTATCGCCGTAAGTAGTGTAAGGAGCTGACGTTTCGAGTGTTAGACCTTCATCAGAGCAACTCTAATTTAGACAACTCACGGTTGAAATTTTTATGATCATCAACGTAAGTAGTGTAAGGAGCTGACGTTTCGAGCGTTAGTCCTTCATCAGAGCAACTGTAATTTAGACAGCTCAAGGTTGAAATTTTTATGATTATCGCCGTAAGTAGTGTAAAGAGCTGACGTTTCGAGTGTTAGACCTTTATCAGAGCAACTGTAATTTAGACAACTCAAGGTTGAAATTCTTATGATTACCGTAAGTAGTGTAAGGAGCTGACGTTTCGAGGTCTGTAAATCAGTTATCTTTCTAGTATGTAGCGAAACATTGTGGATACCGTAACATCATACATGGCTGCAAAGCTGGACCTTTACCTGAAATTAACTCACCTGTGCATGCCAGGAAGGTTTCCCCAAAAATAACGTGCCCTATGAGCAGGTGACATGTCTTTAGCATCAACCACAACTGGGTTACACTGAAACACACAGAGAGTTTTAAAAATAAAACTCATATCCAACGCGCGCTCCTGGAATAATTGTTAAATAACGTAAACTCAACCATACAAATGTTATTTCTTTACCTGTAAAAACCTTGATATTGTAGTCTTATCTTCCGTTCTCATTCCTACCACATTTTCAAACAACCAAAAGAACGGTCGTTTAGTGTTTACATCTGGCCGTGCGTACATCATGAGACGGAAGAACTCGAAGAACAGTCGACCGCTTCCCTCTAAAACGGGTGAAAAATGAAACAAATGATATTGATACTGAACTTGTAAAAATCAAAAACGATGATAATTGCAATCATTATCATCGTAATTTACTCTCTATGATGATGTTAAGTTATGAAGTAACGGACGATGATGATGATAGCGATGATGATGGTAATGATGGTGATGATGATGATGATGGTGATGATGATGATGGTGATGACAGCGATGATGAGGAGGATAAGTTAATGGTCATGGATGACAGTGATATGATGATGACAGTTTTTCAAGGTAACCAAAATAACTAGAATCATGGGCACAGCCACGAAAATGTTTAACTGAGAGGGATAAAAACAAAATTATAAAACCTTGCGCTAACCAAATATTCCTCGTCTAATCGGGTTAGCAATGGAGAGGTCGTTACAGGGACTGCCCCCTAGCACCAGATCAAACGGACCAAGTTCTGTAATCTGTAGGCAAAAAAAAAAAAATCATTTTAAATACTTTAAAAAATCTTGTGAAGACATCAAGTTACTGTAACTTACAACATGTTCTATTCCTGGGCTTCAAATGTCGCCTGAGATTGTCAATCTCTATCTGATTTCGAGCGTTTTTCCGGGGCTTTTTAATTTTCCACTCTCAGCAAAATCGAGTCTCACCTAGCGAGGATGTGCTGTGCTCCGAGGTCATATATTGATCGTATAGAAGCAATCTTTGAGTATGCGTCCGTGAAAAATAAACGTCCCCCGTATATCATTTTTTTTTATTTTCTTCTGACAGCATTTTAGGACTCCCGTTTACATTTTTTAATTTTCAGTTTGACCAAAATGTGCATTGAAATAACACAACACATAAGCAACTTTTTGAGCAACAGAAGAATATTAACCCTTTTCCTGCTGAGGTTTTAAAAGTCAAAAATGCAAAATTTCTTAAAAACTTGCCAACTTTAGAATT
>JAOEHV020502777.1:0-21279 GCA_025447995.2 Isaurus tuberculatus
AGAAAATAAAACCCTAATGATCTACACAAAAAAGTAAAGAGCAAATAAAGAATATATTTTTTCTGAGCCGTCGTCGCTGGCGTTGCCGTTGTCGTTGCTTAAAGTCCCTATTATCTATATACTGTTTTGGTTTGGAAACCACTGTGCATGTTAATGCTCGAGCGTTAGACGGTAACGAACGAAAAACATTGTTTGCAATGTAACTTTGGGCAAATACAAAACTCCAACACTTTTTCACAGCCCTTTAGGCCAAAAAGAGTTTTCCTAACATTTTGCAGCTCCTTGAAAATGCATTATTAATTTACAAAACTTTCCAAAACTTTTAAACGCTATGAAAATATGTTTCTTACTTAAGCTTTCGAGTTGTTTTTGAAACTTGTTTTTTGGCGGTGACAGTTGAAGGAAATCTTAGTTAACCTTATTTGGTTAATCAATTTAATCGACTTTCATTCCCTTGGTATGAGAATAAAGTGTCTTACTAAAGAGCACAACACAGCGGTCTTTTCAGACTTCTGAACCGATACTCGTACTTAACATTCTAAAAGCAAAGCACTTTACAACTTCTCAAAAATCTTTTATCAATAATCAAAGAAAAACAAGAAGCGATCTATACCTTTCCAGGGTTCATTTTCTTCTGCGTGGTCTAGGTTACACTCAGTTCCTCTATGTAAGTTTAAGTTTCCGTCGACAACATTTGAAGTCTTCTGAGAAATTAATTTGTTGTTACTAGTTCTAGTTGTATTAACACCTGAAGATTTGCTGTAATGAATGGTATTGTTTTTCTCCCCACTCTGAGAAGAAATTAAACTTTCAACCTGTGGTTCAGTTTCATCGTCAAACAAACTCTCATCCTGAAAATGTTTGTTGGCCATAACTTCTGGTTTATCTCTATACCCAGGGTTACCAGAGGTATTACCAAGTTGTTTTGGTGCAGCGTTGTTATGAATGAGCGACTTAGTAAAAAGCAATGGTATCATCTCGGACAAGTTAGAAAACACCAGATTGACACCCAAGTTTTGGCTGAAATTTGTAATGTAGCACTTGTCCCTGAAGGTTCTCTCCTACAACAACAACAAAAGAAATAGGCGGTCAAAGACTGCATGTGACTCAAGGCAGAACGCATAACAACGGTAATTTAAGTTAAGAGAATGAAAATGCAAATTTTTTTATGAGTAACGACTTTAGTATTTGTTTTAGCATAGTGAACTACGATTTCAGAAGAAAAAGTTAAATATACAGTGTAAGCATAAGAAACAGAAAGGTTTTCTTTTTTTAAGTATCATTTAGTCTTGAACAAGCATAAAGGATAAATAAGTAACCCGAGCCTTCGTTCTCTTAGCCAGCGAGATCTCCTTGACGACGATCACGTGTTTGAATAACCGCTAGGAACGCCTGCTTCAATTGGAATGGTTACAACTCACTCATTCACTCATTCAAACCGATGACATAGTGACGAGAGGCCCCATAAGGCCTTTCGTCACAAATACCCAAGTAATCAAGATAAGAAACTAAAGTTTTACAAAACGTACTTGGTAATGATCTGTTGTTTTTTTTAAAAAAAAACACTGTTGCAATTTTGAATGATTAAGGTTGCAGCAATGTGAGGGAATGTTAGAGTGTACAGAAAAACTCGCAATTTTCACAAAAACGTGGGAGGGCTGCGCTTTTAAAAAAAATAAGGCAATAATCCTGTGACATATTTCCGTTTCTGCGTTGAATCCTAATAAGATTAGCGAAGACTGGACATTATATACTTGAAGACCTCGCAGCAAGGATATTTAGCCTCAGATAACGTTGATGTTACAAAACACTTTTGTACTGTAAACGTATTAAAAAGTGTACAGTAATGCTCAAATACCGTGTCAAAATCCCTTTCAAATAATTTCTATCAATCGCCTACCTGGCCACAAACCCTTCTTTAAGTTAACACTGAAACTGTAGGATAAGATGTTCTTCACCTGGTTACAAACCAACTTTTACTAAGATGTTCATTGTTTATCTACCTTAAAGAAACTGGTAACTCCCTCCAGAGCACCCGGGTGGCAATTTAATACACCAAATGCACTCTCAATCAACTGGTGATGTGCTGGCGTTAAGAACTGCTTGTCCAAAGATTCTCCACATTTGGCGTCTACTGACAGATTATTACTATCATCGACAACAAATCTAGAGGTGTTGTTTGTATTCTCCGTCGAACGGAAGCTTGAGGTACAACCAGAACAGGCTGTAGAAGAGTGTTCACTTGTATCTTTTCCTGTGATTTCATTGAATTCCTCAACAGAAAGAAACATGCTTTCTTCATCAACAACAGGATCGCATACCGCAACAGCCTTTGATACAAGTTCATCTTTGAATGGATAACTACTATCATCAACTATTTGATTTTCGGTTTGTTCTCTAGCCAGAAATCCAGCTTCACTTTTCTCGGCGGAGAGAGAATTTTCACTTACTTTAAAGTCCTTAACTCCGGATGAGCTATTTGCTTCTCCATCGTTGGTTTTGTAAGGCTGTCTCAAACCTCCACCGGATTCCACCCAGAACTGCAGAGATAGTAAGCACTTTCGAATATCACAATTTCTCGTAGCAACAAATGCTTTGAGTTCATGAGGTGATATTAACACGTCGTTTAAAAGACAGATCACTTGGAGATGAGCTGCCAGAAGAGGAACTGAGGGTGGCTTGATTGTTATGTGCTCATACCGCCCATCACACTCAAGATGACACACTTGAAGAAAACAATCAATTCAGATACGCATTAGCAGAAATTCACAGCAATGGCAAAGGCAATCACTGAAACTTAATTACAAAACAACTTCCATACTTTTAAATACTATTCGTTCCATCAAAAGTATAATATAGAAAATATTACATGGGCAAGCGGAGTTAAGAAATATCTATGAGTGTTGAAAAGTTTTCACGACGGGAGGAATATTCACACAAATGTCCATGTAATGTTCTGTATGTTTACTAATATATACTATTTCGATGAGAAACACAAATGGCGATGGTTTTTTTTCATTTGTTAAGGTAGCAAAATTTCGTAGCTGAGAAGGTATTTTATCGACAATCGTATACTTTGGTAATTAAACTTAAGCAAGTGGAGAAAAGCACTCGAGTGAAGATCATGCTGGCCCCTAAGTTTAAATGGCAGACATGATTGCTGAACCAAGCTTTATCACATTTCTAGATAGCTAAATTCAATGGTGAAAACATTTGATGAATGTCTTTACTGATCCATAAATTGGAAAGGGGAACTATCTTGAGCATTTTCAAGGCGTTCTAGGTTTTTTTTACCCGATCTCGTGTCAGATACCGCTTGTCAAAGTATCGTGATCTACATCAAAGCTTTTAAGGAAATGCTCACTTTAACGAACAATAACTATTTTCTTGAATCCATACAAACTGAAGGTGTTGACTTTTTAGAGAGCGTTAAACCTAACTTGTTTAAGTGAAACGTCATACAAAAAACGTAAAACTTACTATCGCTGGTCATTATTATTGGGCACTTGGCATTTTGCATGAAGGAGCCAACAGCGGCCCAAAACCCCTTGTCTTCCTCAAAAACGACGTCAACCTGAAAAGACGCAGTAAATCACTTCTTAGGTTAAATGTTAAGGATCATATATGCATGCTTCGAGAAAGAACTAGGTTCACGAGAGATTTTGCTCCTCCCAATGTTTATGTGGGATAAGGCATTCTAATCAACATTCTGACATTTCAGGAGTATCCAATGGTAAGGTTGTCTGGAAGAATCAACTGGTCTGAAAAATGTGAAGGCCAGGTCTTGGTTGCAAGATTTTCCGCAGGTGAACTACTACAGCTTCAATTTAGAAATTGGATAATTTTATCAAAAGAAAAAAAATACGAATATACAGCATAATAGCTGAACTTGCTGACTTGTTATAAGGGAGTCAGGTTGGCCTAGTGGTTATCACTCATGCCTCCCACCAATACGGATCCAAGTTCGAATCCTGGGGTTCACATGTGGGCAGCAATTTGTAGATCTCAATCTGACTCCAAGGTTTTTCTCCGGGATCTCCGGTTTTCCTCCCTCCTTAGAATCGACATTTACGCCAAAATCTGAGCCACTGACCGCTTAAACTTTAGCCTCTGGCTAGGGAGATTGGGCAACCACTCCCTGCGTTTAAAGACGTTAAATAAAGTATTTATTTATTTATTTATAAGGGACTTTAGGATTCTTTTTTTTTGAGTCAAGGATTAAGGAAGCAGTTATTTAGGGAAAAAAAGCTCCGAAAAAAGACCAGGGAGCAAGGTGAGGGGAGGGAAGGGGGATTGTTTTCCCTGTTATACTAAGTCGAACAGCAGCATGCTCGCATTTGATTGGTCTTTGCTATCTGTCTCTTGGTGACGGGAAGGCAAATTTGGACAAGAGTATTTGAAATCCCCTGGATGTGTAAAAAAATCATTCCCTAACTTACAAAATCCTTCCCAACTTACTTCTTCGAAAAGAATGAGTGAAGCAGCTTTAATTGACAGGCCAGAGTTTGATTCATTCGGAGCTTCCTTGGAGACATTTTCACGAGGCATTGCAGTCTTGACCTTTTTCTCTTTTTCATTTGCGTTTGCTGATTTGGTCTTTGATTTCTTATCTTTCTGTCCATCCAGAAGCTTGACAACTGGCTTTAGAAATGCGGCCAGAGGGGAGGTACTTGGAATCTTTGCTGTGTTTTCAGTAGGACTTTTCATTGCCCCTAGAAACATGGTACTCGTAGCAGACTTACCACCAATTACCTGGTGTGACTGAGTGGCTTCCTCCAGCTGATTAAGGATGTGCTTTCCTGATCTTTTTGAAGATGAATTCACCTCAAATACCTGTGGGAAAACGAGAAGCAAAAAACGTAAATTGGTAACAAATGTTAAAATTATAGATGCTATAAACTTAATACATGTCAAGAGTGCAAGAGGGTGTGGAGAATGTAGACTGGGAAACAAGAAAAATACCCTAACCTAGTTATTGGCTTGGGTAAAGATCAGCTTTTTCCCATTCTACTGAGCCAGACAATCCTGTTGCTCAGATATACATACTGGTTTGAAAACTGATTTATGAAGGAACGGAAGGAACTAAAAAATCCTGGTATTACCTGTTTTATACGCCACGTTGTTTATCTAGTTTTAGGACGGCATTTATTAGACAACGGCGTTTTTTCAAAAATTAAATTTATAAGAGATTTTTCCAGAGAAACGAAAGAAAATCACCTGTTTAAAGTTTTTACGAGAAAAAGAGAGAAGTTGGTCTTGGCGTAATCGAGAAAACTTTAGTAAGAAAACTTAAACAGAAAAAGAGAAATGCTTTTATTAATACTTGGATATCAAAAATATTTTTGAAAGAATTCTAGTTATATTGCCCTAACAAAATATATCAATTTGTCTCAACAAAAAGACCTTTTAAGTCTTTCTTAATAAACGCTGTTTTTTCCCCTGTGATTTTTCTAATTAACGCAGCTTGTTTGGGGGCGGCCTTCACTTCCCTTTTCTTTCCCAAAAGGGGCATTACTTTATAATATTGGAGGAGATAAGATTATGATAAAAAAAATCCAGCAAATATGTGAGAGGGGAGAGAATGACAGCCGCTACAACAACCAGCTTTAAATTATCCAAACAATTTTTCGTTATTTGAACATGACCAACGTAAAAGTAAAATACCTTGTAACCAAGTTCACGTGCAAGTGCATAAACTATTGCTGTCTTTCCAACTCCCCTGGCACCAGTGATAAGCATAGTGTTGCAAAGTCCATGTGTCTCATCACTATCACTGTCATCACTTACATCATCGATTTCAAAATCAGAATCACTCTCTTGATTCCACCACTCATTATTTTGGGCAGCCGGTTTACCGCCTTTGGCCTTGGATTTCTTTTTTGCCAATAACCTAATATGAGAAAAAACTTAATAATTATTCTTTAACATATTACTCAATATGAAATTATTGGTCAAATTATTATACTTAATCGAGCTGTGACCAAGTGTTTTGTTTTGTTTTGTAGAATTTACCACTCTTAGTGGACGGAGGGCCTTGAACGGGTAACCCATGCGAGAAGGTCTCCAAGGGCCTATGGTTTAACATCCTTATCCGAGAAGACATGAAGATCTAACCATTTGCAGAAGTTAGAGCAAAGGCAGCACCTTCTCCTCAGTTATTTTAAGACCCTGAATGAGGGTCCAGCCGGGAATCGAACCCTGGCCATCCACACAGCATACTGGCACCTTACTAACTGGGCTAACCAGGCTAAGTAACCAAGTATTTACTGCAGCTTAAAATTCATTCCAAGGAAATTCTCACATTGTCTTTTGAGTTGTGCTCCTGAGCAAGACACTCTATCCAGTTAATTTGTCAAAAATGGCAACTGAAAACTTGCATCTGCTGGTCAGCATCAGTACACAAGTTTAAATTGTCACAAAAATTTACCATCACTCTAAGGACATCAGGCAATGACGTTTTGAATGTTAGCTATTCGTTAGTGGAACTTACTTCATAAAAATTTCAAACTTGGGTTGTCTATAAAATAATAATAAATACTTTATTTAAAATCTCCCTAGCCAGAGGCTAATGTTTAAGCAGTCGACAGCATAGATTTTGGCATGAAAATCGATTCTAAGGAGGTAGGAAAACCTGAGATCCCAGAGAAAAACCCTCAAAATCAGATCGAGAATGACAAATCTCAGCCCACATGCGAACCCCAGGAATTGAACTTGGGTCCATAGTGGTGGGAGGCGTGGGTGATAACCATTAGGCCAACCTGACTCCCCCCGAAATATACAACCTGACTCCCTCGTCTATATTACAAAATAAATGATGACTGAATGAAAAGTGTACTTGGGAACCCTGAATAGACAAGCAGATATTTGTACTCACTTTTTCTGTTGCTCCAGTTCTTTTCTTAGAGTCTTCTCTCTTTTGATTTTCCACTCGCCAAGCCATGATTTCAATTTGGCAATTGAGCTGGCATTTGCCATGATCTCAGCAGCACAGATTGGCTGATATCTTTCGGTCCATGGCAACTGAATGTGTTCACTATACTTTTTTTTACCATCAAACCCGGAGCCACTGTTGTCCACTGACGTAATTTTTGAAGAGCTTGAATCACTTGTTTCTTTCTTAATATCTGTGCATTTTACAGAAGTTGAGCTGCAATGAGATAACCTTTCATCAGAGATGACGAAGTTAGTTTCAGCTGTCTTTTGCCTTTTTCTTGTGGATCTGTAATTCTCCAACTCTGCACCAGCTGAATTGAGATCTGCATATAAAAGCTGCTCCTTTTGCGATTTCCCTGAAAGCCTTTTACTCCTTCTTGTGGCCATATGTGATTCAAATCCTTCTCCCTTAGCCTTGCTAAACTTTTCTTCAGTACATTTTTCTATTTCCTTATTTTCTCGTTCAACGGTCTCAAACTCAGTTCTTGGAATCTTGGTTCGACTCTGGGAATCGCTACACGAAAGCTTGCGTTTTGCTTTTCTCTTACACTCCTCACCTTCTGGATTTGATATTAAGTCACCTGTAAGTCCATTGAAGGTCTTTTCATTTGCTTCCACTTCGTCAGAAATTTGATTGTTGTGTTTGGTCTTGTATTGTTTGAAAAGCCTTTTGACCTTAATGCCAGGATAATGCTCTTTTCCAAGATGAGTAACCAGACTCTTGATTACATCTTCCGAAAGTTTTTCTCTTTGTTCTTTGGTGCTCTTTAAAGGAAAAATGTGATTTAATAAAAACAAATCTAAACAAAGGCACACCATTTTTATTTTACCAAAACTCTGTCTGCAGCTAACTATGACCCTAGAAAAATCATTTTTGATTAATCTGTACTGAAACGGTAATGAAAAAATTAAAATCTACTATCAACTCTAGAGCCTAATGTTCTGGTTACCTTATGTTTACAAATATTTCAACAGCCTTAAAAGCTACTCAGATCATCCCACTCAACCACTGCAGTTAGATATATCAGTAGAGGATATATTACATGCCTGCACATGGATACGATTTTTATCTTTGAGTGTTCATTAACTGGATATCTCATGAGTGAGCGCAGCCAACAAGTGAAATATTGAATTGAAGATGAGAAGATTAAAATCATATACACAAGTGGACAATAATGTAATATTCTTTTTATTATATTGACACCGATGAAATACCAGGACAACAATAAAAAATAATAATAAAAAGAAAATACAAAAATACAAAAATAAAAAATACAAAAAATAAAAAGTTTAAAAAATTAAATTAAAAGAAAAATTTAAAACTAACTATAATTGGTTAGACTGAAGTGGTCATGACAACCAAGATATCTCCACACTGTGAAAGATAAAAATAGTATCTTTGCTGGATACCAAATTTTTGTCACTGGAGAAACCCTGGTATTTCATTGGTGTCTATATAAATTAAACTTATCTTCTGGGCACTGCTCAGAATGGTCCAATTGTCCAACTAGCATCTATTTCCTTCCCAACACCCCTTAAAAAAACTCTAATTTTAAACTTACCTTTTCTTTGGAACTGAAGCCAGTGTTATCTCCACAAAGTAGAAAACCCAGGTTAGTCCTTTCAACACACTGCATCTCTGATAAAAAATATTGCTCTGAAATAACAAAAACAGCATTTAACTCAGTCCTTTTTCTACGACATATATCAATTTGGTGTTAAATAACAAATTTAAAAACCATCTAAAGAATTGATTTAATTAACTCTAGGATGAAACATTTAATCATTGCCATAAGTGGAGTAGGTGGCTGACATTTGGAGTGCTAGCAAATGGTTAGACTTTTGCGTCTTCTCAGATAAGGACGTTAAACCATAGGCCCTCGGGAACCCCGTAATTGGATCTCAGATCTGTGGGTGTTGCCCAGCCCCTTCTTCGGGGAAAAGCAAATAAACTAAGCCCTCTCAACTGAGCAACTGTTGCTTACTACTCTAACAAGTTGAATATTAAATGATTAACCAAGAACTAATCAAACGCACATTTTACCAACTCAACACACTTCAATAACTTTTTTAAAAAAAATATTAAACTAGTATTACATATTTTTATTGCTAGTATTACATTATTATTGCAAGGGGGTACGGTTGGCAAAGTTGGTAAAGATCTCCGCTTTCCAACCACAAGGTCCCAGAATTGATCCCAGTGGCTCTGCTGAAATTGCAAGATTTGTGTAACCATCTTTTCTGTCAAAGCTTACTCAGCATTGTATCCTTGGCAAGGTTGGCAAATGAGTACCAGCTTCAGCTGAGAGCTAAACAATTTTCACAGATTTTCATTATACTGCTGTAAAACATTTGATCCAAATGTCAGTGGTTTCAGATTTTTTGATTTTGAAGCATATTACTTTTGTACATAAAGCTTCAATGAAAAACACAAAGATAGCAACAAATTCTTTCTTTGAATGTTGTTTCTATTATCATGATTAGCCTTTTAAAAATGTGCTTAGCATTTTGGAAATGGTAATAAATTATAATAATTTGGCTTGCTAATGGTTCTCCTTTCAGACATACTAAGGTATAAGGATGCACTTTGACCTATACATAACAGTGGCTGTACTAAAATAACCCATCTTCAACATCAGAGGACAGTAGAAGCCAAATTTTAATGAGCAAGGAAAATCAAACACCTCATGAAAAATACTTGGAGCAAGATGAGATCTACAATTCTTAGCTCAAGTGTGAGCTTTAAATCTGAACCCTTTTGTTAGTGGTTATAGAATTACCACTTGACCATCTTCATTGAACCTGTGAGGCAGTTTTTAGGTAATATTTATGTATCAAAACTGTTATGTATGCTGTATTGTATCTGGGAACCCTGTGGTTTACCCGGCAGGCACCAGTTGGTTTTCAGTTAGTAAAGATGGCAGTTTCCAAACATGTGTTTTTGTTGATTATTTAGTTATTTGTTCATACACTTCAAAAACACCATGCCCCTTTCAAAGTTTCTATGTCTGATTAACAAAATAATTAATAATAACAGCAGATTTAACAGAACTAATACTTTAATATGCAAATGTACCTTCATCACGTAGAGTGTCAAAGAGATTGATTCTATTCACCCTGGAGCTACTCTGTATACAATTTTCAATGTCGAACGCATTCCCCTGGTTAATGTGATTAAAAACAGGCCATGGTGCTGATGTCTGGTGTTCTTTAGCATTTGTAACAGTAACACTTTTTACTGTCCTTGCACCTGTAAACAATGCTGAAAAAGCTTTGCTTGCATCATCAATGTTAATCACATCTCTATTATCAGCATTTTTTATGGAACCCCTTTCACTGCAAATAGCACTGCAGCAGAAATCTTGAGTTCTGTCTTCCTTGGGAAACAATTTTGGTCTAGGCTCTGCTTTTTGCCTCATGAAAATTGGTGCAAGTTTCACATGTTCTTTAGCTGAGAGAAACAAAGTTTTGAAAAAACTGTGAGTCTTACAGTTACTATTTTAGTGAAGTACCGAAGCTGGTTTCTTTGCTAAGGTTTTTTAGGAGCTAAAACTTAGTGATTATTTAAGTAGTTTTTGAACATTTTTTGAAGGGGAATTAAACTTATGAGATACTAACTTCATTGTATACAATCATGTTAATAAAGCAATACAATCCCAGAAGCTTAAAAAATTGGCACAGACTATAATTATCTCCACTATCTGTAGTTTTAAGCAGGGTTCTCAGTAGAAAATGGCAACCTGCAGAATTCCTCCAGCTGTTCAAGAAAAGTAGCCACCTATAGTAATATTTCTCTTTGACTTAAAAAAATGTGTATGTGAATATAAATAATTATGGCTAATAAAAAATAAAGTTCTCGCAAAGTTCTCTTGTACTGGTCTAATAAGTACTAGAGTTACAAAATAATTTTTTAATAGTATATGGAATAAGTGAATAATAGTAATTACAGTAAAAGAGCTAACAAACACTTAATTACCATCTAGTTTTTCAGTGACTTTCGCTGCATGCTTCTCTAAACTTTCTTCAATCTCTTTCGATCTGAGAGACTTGCTTACTGGAGCAGATTTGGTTTCAAGGGAATTGTCATCAACAAACGTGATCTCAATGTTTTTGTGGCTTTCTTCTATGATAGAATCATTTCTGCGGGAAGTCAAACAATGGAAAAAACATTTTCATTAAATCAATTTTTAGTAAAAGTCATATTACATACTTCACAACTTTACAACTTCAAATTAACAGCTCCAAATTTAAATTATTTATGTACAAATTTACATGTGAGTTTACTTATTAACAAACTGTAGGTTAAAATGCCACACCAACTGATGAAAGGCTTATGCATGAAACACCAGCCCATACTCAACTAATAGCAATGATTGAACATTTCAATGCATTAATTTTTTTTTAAAAACTATTTAACAAGTAAACTCACCGTTGTCCCTGTTTTATTTCTGTAACACCTCTTTTCTCAAAAGCTGTTTTACGTTTGATTTTCCCAACTTTCTTTTTTCTCCCTTTTTTCAATTTTCCATGTTTATTCTTTTCAATGGGAATAACTGATTGATCACTAACAGTTTTGCAGCAAGTCTCAAAATCACTTTCTGAACTCTTCAAAATTTTCTTAGGTCTTCCCTTTCTCTTTGCAACAACTTCTTTTGATACTTTGACACCATTTTTTTTCTTTTTACTTTGTGCTTTTGTTGAATTCCCTTTCAGTCTTCCAGAGCAATCAAGAGTTGTTTTTGTGGTTTTCATATCTTGTTCTCTTTCTGGTTTTGGTGTTGAATTTTTTGTGCTTTTTACTGTTTTTGCCTTTTTCTTTTGTGTTTTTTCAATAATGAATTGATTAAGAAAGCTTTCTTCATTAAATTTTTCTGTGTCTCTTTCAAAGTCATCAGGACAACTTAAGACCTTCTTCCCCCTTTTAAAATCCTTACTATTCTTTGGAGCCATTCGAATGCTCAATTTAAAATCCCTTGACTTTCGCTTTGTTGATTTTGTGGCATTTCTTTGTAGTTCAAGGTTTTGCGATTGTTTTGCTTCATCCACATCATTTGCTATGGGTGAATGATCGCTTGAGATAAACTCCTTTATTTCTGACTTTCTCATCAAGACTTCAAAAACACTAGGACCTGAAGGATCGAAGGATTTTTCTAATTGTAAAGTTAAAACACTATTTTCTAAAAGAGGATTAAATGTGGTTGCATTAACAGGGCTTACAGTTTGGGTATTTACTTTGTTAATAATTTCTAGTCTTCCCTTGGTCTTCCAGTCACTTGTATTTTTTGGTTTGAGGTGTAATCCACTTTCTTCTCCTTCAATAGCACATGCATCAACCTCTTTCTTTTTAAGTATAATTTTATCTTCAGACTTCTGATTCACAATGGCTTTTTCAAACTGCTGGGTTTTAAGTCTTTTTTTCTTTTTTTTCTTTTTCATTTGTGTTACTCCCTTCACTTCAAAATCAGAACCTGAAGAGCTTAAGTCTTTAGAAGGCTTTTTCTTTACAGATTTTGATAAAGGTTTCCAAGTTAAAGACCAATTTGGACGTTTTCGCTTCTTATTTGATTCTGCATCTGACAACATATTTTTCTCAGTATCAAAATTTAAGTTTGATTCACACTTGACCTTTTCAGGTTCATTTTTGTCATTACATCCTTTCTTTGATTTCTTACTCACTTCACATTTTACTATTGCCAAATTCTCATTGACATTATCTGCACTGATACAAGCTGGACTTCTATTTGAACATTCTCCATTTTCCTCTTTCAGAGTTGACAAGCTTTCATTTTTTCTTTGTGTAAGTTTCTTGTTCTGAGTATTATCATACACCAAATTTTGTTTAAAATTTTCTTCACCAAGGCTAAGAGGTTTTCCAGATGAAAGTTCTTTAGTGTTCTCTTTCTTAGCTTCTTGGTTAAAAAAACTTGTTATTATGGAATTTTGCTTCTTGTGAACTTTTCCTTCTGAATAACTGGTAAAGGAAATTTCCTGTTTTGGTTCCCTCTGTGGCACATCAATTGTGCTTTCCTAGAAATAAATTTAGATAAAACTTTTAAACATATATCAAAGGACATTGTTCAGTAATATGAAAGATAGAATAAATACACTCAATAGAAAAAATGGTATATGCCCAGAGCGGGAATCGAACCCATGTCTCCTTAAAAACTTTTAAGTTAATATTATCAAATCGGTAATTACTAAATAGAAATATATAGAGGTGAGTGAGAGCAGAATGCAGACATAGGAGAATGACTCTGAAGCAGGGAAGAAGGGGGAGCAGAAAGTGCCTGTGAGATTTTGAAACGAAATTCAATTCAATTTGTTTATCATCTCAACCAAGTGCTGTAGGTGATTGGCTATCATCAATCATCATTTATTTTAATTCACAATCAATTACAGATAAATCACAGCTATTTTTACAAAGTTTTTAAACATGTATCTAAATCAATTATCATTTACAATGTTGTATGATCACACATATTAAATCGTATATTATTTGAAAAGCACTATATTGCATGCAAAAACAAGTAATAACAATTTTTTAAATAAATATTTATATATCCTACACTGACAGAAAGTCAGTCCAAAGTATCAATTTTAAATCATTGTATTTTAATACAATAAACTAAAATCAGATTTAAAATTCATCAACATTCCTGTGAATAAATTTAGGAAATGTAGATTTCAACGATTGTAGTGTAGATTTCATTAACACGAAACTCTCACTTTTTACCCACTACGAATCGATCATGGATATAACAGAGTTCCTTGAGTGGAATTTCGACCGACCGAAACAATGAGCACTAGTTTTAACAACGAAAACATACCTCATGTGATTCTAGAGTCAAGATCTCTTTCCCTTCGGTGGCATCGATTTCATTACAGAAACGAAACACAGGATCGCCAACCATTTTAGCTTCAAACATCAAAATTAAGTTTAAATCTACCTTTAACAGTATTTATTCGAACTTGATCACTGCCTTTCCTTGAGCATGAAATGACCCAAACAATGTATTTTACTTCAGAAAAATGATATTTTCCAATGATCGATAAAAGAATAGAATTTTTTTAAGTTCCGTTTCGCGCGCCAATCTTGTTCCTGAGCCCGCGTTTACAAGTGTTTAGTACTCAGACCTCGCGCTTCCCTAACATATAAACAAACAAAATGGCGGACAGAAATAATTCAGATTGCCATCAGAAAAAGAAAAGTGTTTTTTTAAATTTTCCAAGTAAAGTCGCGAGAGTTATATCAGGGACAAGTTCAAATAGCGAAGAACTCGCGGGTAGATTGATGTCGCTAGTGAGGCTTCCTCCAAAATGCAACGAAGACCCGAAAAAGTTACAAGCACTTCGAAGGCTGTTGCAAAAAGGAGCTTCTCCGAATTACTGTCATTTTGCAGACAAATTGTCAGCGTTACACGGTGCATGTCTCACGGGGGATTATTTGGCAGCAAGAGAACTTGTCTATTTTGGTGCAGACGTGAACATAAAAGACTGGAAGGAGTCAAGTCCTCTGCATTTGGCAGCGCGACTTGGCCGAGATGAGATCATCTGTTTACTTGTTGATAGTGGTGCACAAATTAATTGTCAGGACTCAACGGGCCTAACTCCACTGCATGAAGCTGCAGCTCAATTTCGCCCTAGTACAATAAGAACTTTACTTAATAGAAATGCTGATACCACATTAGTTGCGAACCATTCGGCAGCTAGATCAACGTACTTCGGCCACGCAACGCCATTTTCTTTTGCCATTCGAGCAGGAGAACTAGAATGTATCTTAGTTTTTCTACAGAGCGGAGAAAATCTTGAAAGTTTCGACGTCCTATCCCTTCTTCAGCTGGCACATGACAAATTCATGAACTTGAAAATTCTTAACCTACTAATAGAAGCTGGTCTTCAGATCCAGTCTTGTGGAGAGAGATTCGAGAGAGAAAAGTTTCGATTGTGGCCTGAAGAATTTTGGGCTGCTTGGCTTCAAAGCCCAAAACGGTTAGATATGCAATGTCGACAAATAATAAGAAATCTCTTGGGTCCAAAAAACCTGAGAAGAGCTGAAGAACTGCCACTTCCACAAAGTGTAATTAACAGATTGATATACCGTTTGACAGATTATAACTATCGCGAGAGTTCATGCAAACGATATAAAAAACAAAGTATTTTTAACATATATAGTCACAAGTTATCTTGTCAGTGCATATAAATGGTATTGAAGTAACCAAAGAAGTGTCAGCCAGTATCTGTTTTGCAGTGTTTGATACATTAAAATGTAAAATAATGAGTTTTATTACGCTCTAAGAAATTTGACGAGATTGATGTTTAATGTTGCAGAGAACTTGAGAAGCTACTTAGAGCCTTCGCTACACATTTTGGTGTAAAATAGTTCATCTCAACAAAGAACTAGAAAGTCTGTGAAGTTTATGAACATGTGTAGTAGTTTTCACGGATCTCTCTCATGGAGCTGCTTAATCCTTACTGTTTTTTTGGAGCCATTCGAATACTCGATTTAAAATCCCTTGACTTTCATTTTGTTAACTTTGCTGCATCTGTTTGTAATTCAAGGTTTTACAATTATTTTGAGAAAAACTCCTTAACTTGTGACTTTTTTATCAAGAATTCTAAAACACAGGATCAGAAGGATTCTTCTATTTTCTGAAAAAGTGGTTGCTTTAACTGAGCTAATGGTTTGGAATAATCTCTGGTCTTCCCTTGGTCTTGCAAGCACTTCATTTTCTGGTCTAAACGGTCTAATCAACTTTCTCCTCTCTAAATAGCACGCGTATCAACTTAATTTCTGGAAGCCATCCGACTGACAAGTGCAAAAACGCCGAACAAGAGCCCTCTTGATTTAATGAAGTAATTAATTTTTACAAAATCAACTGAATTTTGAAATTAAGTTTTTTTTTAGTTTTTTCACGAGATGCTTGTGTCTTTCTTAACCAATCCAGTAAAATCATTCAGACAAAAAAACGTAATTTTGTTTGAAATCGTTACCACAAGTCAAGAAGGAAATCAACAACTCAAAATGGAAGAAAAAGAGCTGCAATTTTAATTTCAATTTTCAGGTAAACGTTATACATAAAAATGCCTTTGAAGAATTCAAGACATTTGTTGGACTAACATAATTAATAAAAATGGGAAGATGGAGAGAGAATGGATGGGAGTCACGAGCAAAATCGCCAGAGCCTCATTTACACGGGCTCGTCATCTTCGAATGATGTAAAAAGGTCAGTGACAGAACACGCAAGATTCTGTCGTACTCTTGACGACCTAACATACTCTGATCTGGGCCCGTTGCTATTCATTCTATTTATCAATGATCTAGACATTGGCCCGATTTATACTAGAGACGGATCATCCGTCTGGGGAGGGCTTGGGCAGAGAACGATAGCTCGTTTGATAATCCATCCGAGTATAAATACGGGCAGGCAGACGGATAATTCGTCCTGATGAGTATATCGCGTTAGTCCGTCTTGTCAGACGAACCATCGTGGATAACTCGTCAAGACGAATTATTTACAGAAATCAAATAGAATAACTTTGGGCGTTTTTCCGCTGCCTCCTCTACAAAGTAATCAATTTCGTCGCGACGGTTTGAATATTCAGTTAGGTGACACAGGTAGTTGTCTGACAGCATATCGAGATGAAGTGCACGGGGTTCTTTCACAGACTAAAAAAGTCTTTTACTTGCTTATAGTTGCTTGAAATCTTCTAACATGAGGTCTGCTGTTGTGTCGGTTTTCCATCGACTCTTTAACCATTATTTTTTATCAGACTGCCGATCTGAAAGCAGTCAGTAGCCCGAGTAATCGCACCACTGTGCGTCTAGTTTTCTTACTTTTTCAAATTTCAAGCTCACGTGACATGTCTTGGCCAATCATCACTTTACGATCAGATTCTGATAGTAAAATATGGATACGGGCTTTAGCCGCAAGAACTTTCTTCCCTCCCTTCCTCCCACGGGTATCAGGCCGTTTCGCCACCAAGGACCCCGAGTTGTTTCGCCACCAAACTAAAGTCGTTTCGCCACAAAAACCAAAGTCGTTTCGCCACCAAACTAAAGTCGTTTCGCCACCAAAACCCAAGTCGTTTCGCCACCAAACTAAAGTCGTTTCGCCACCAAAACCAAAGTCGTTTCGCCACCAAACTAAAGTCGTTTCGCCACCAAAACCCTTGATGTCGTTTCGCCACCAAAACCCTTGAAGTCGTTTCGCCACCAAAACCCAAGTCGTTTTGCCACCAAAACCCAAGTCGTTTCGCCACCAAAACCCAAGTCGTTTTGCCACCAAAACCCAAGTCGTTTCTTTACCAAATAGTTTCCTTTTACGAGCTTAACATTAAATGAAACATTATGAGATGTTTTTCATTAACTTTTATTTTAAAATTTGCTTTTATTTTTTAAAGACACTTAAAAGCCAATCAGAACTCATTAACTGAGAATATGATTTTGTAAGGACGAGCTTTAATGCAAGATTATTGAGGCAGACAACTTATGATGTATGATACCAACGTCAATTTTCATTCTCGACTTGTTTTGAGCACTCGGCATATGAAATATTTCCAAACTCTTGGGAAGAACGGTAGAACTTTGTACTCTGCCACCATCTGTCTAGATCGTGTTTTTTCAACAACTCATAAAAAATTTTCCAAAAAAGAACTACCATGTCATCAACATAAGTAATTGGTTTGTCATAATTCTTTGCCTCTACGCGACTTGCGCGGCACTGTGAGAGCCATGGTTTGGCTGGAGGGCAACAGGCAAAATGAAAAACCTTTAAAGGCCGAAATATAAATCGTCTTACGTTGTATGCATATGGTAGGCGGAACCAACGGCCACTCACCGCAAAATGCTCCCACAATAATTTCTGATCATTCGGGCAATAATAATCAGAAATTTCCCACCATTTTTTAAGTATTGCATTATACTCTTTTAAACTCGGCCTGAATAGTATTACTCCAGCATTAAAACACGGGTCTAAAATGCCCGGTCTGGCGCAAGGGGCTGCGGCAAAATCTGCATCGATGTGAAAGATCTCATCAATATTTGTCATAAGCAACACATCTGCGTCCACGTATAAGATTTTAGAATACTGAGTGTAACCCCAGGCATGGAAACGCGTATGTGTACCCAAGATGCCAGTGTTTGACGGCGGACGTCGTTTCTTGCGGTCCATCCAATTGCAATCCATTGCTTCAACTTTTTCTGTTTCCCATCCAACGCTTTCCAGTGCCTTTTGTGCACCACGACTGACATCTTTGGACACAAATGCAATCATTTTGCGGTAACATGAAAACATTCTAATGGAGTAGCCCAGTACAAGGGCGGGTATTGCATACGCATCGTTCACTACAACAGTCAGCCACGCAAAGTTGTTTTTATTTTTTTCCTGTTTTTTACACCACTGCTGTCCAAAATGACTTTCAAGTTTGTAAAACTTCCATTGCTCTTCAGCCAAAATATATTCGTTCTTGAGAAATCTTTCTCGATCGTTACTAACTTCTTCAATAATTAGTCTAGAATAACTGAACAAATGCGAGATAAAGTACGGGTTCCAGAAATAAATTACAATGAAAACCAGTCCAGCCACACCGACGTTGAGGTATTTTACTTTGTATCTTCCCATTATTTCAGTTGTCGGTTACAAAGAAAATGCGGTGAAAACCAATAACTCGTTAAGACTGGAAATTTTTCTGTCTTCAGCATCAACCAAACTCTACAACAATAAAAAAGGAAAGGTCAAATATTTGGGCTGAAATGATATAGAATAGTTCTACTTTCGCAAGAAAAGATATTGATTTGAATTTTGTTATCAAAAGTTTAACAAACATTTTCTCAACCACTGTATTAAGTATAAACTATAACTCAAGTATGATTTCCAGCATCTAAATCCTTTTACGAGCCTAGTGGCCCATGAGGCCGACGCTTATCTCCGGTTTCTGTAGTGTTAAGCGGATGAGAGTCATTGACTCCCCCTGGATGGGACACTAATCCATCGCAGGTTAGCTCCCAGCCGAAGCTGGTACTCATTTACCGACCTCGTAAGGATGGAAAGCTGAGTATGCTTTGGCGGAAAAGAAGGTCACACAAATGTTCAATTTTCGGTAGAGCCGAGGCATCGAACCTTGGACCTTATGGTTGGAAGGCATAGATCTTACCAACTGCGCCAACCACGCTCCAGTATACCTTAAAAAAACTTAGAAGGCATCATCTGCTAAAAATAATTCAGTATATAACAGGATTCAACCTTTTTTCCTATGGTTCCTTACTTCCATTTTGTTCTATGGTGCTGTCAGAAGGTCAGTAAATCGTAAACAGTCGTAAAGATCTGGCTTGGAACTGGCGAATTTCCTACAAAATTTATTTTTGATGCCCATTAAGTGTATAAAATCGTTTATCTGGACTAATTCCAAAACCTTAATGAAAGCCAGGCTGTTGGATTCTCATGATGATGTACGAATGTATTATCGCAGCGATTATTTGTTACTTTTACATTCTAAGTAGTCTTAGACCATTTAATAAACACAAATAAAGTTAAAATCTTTCAGGTGATCGGGGCAAATTATAGACACATAACTAGCTCAAGCTGTATGCAGTTCTGTAATAATGAATGGTGATAAGCGAAGTAGTTATTTGCAGAAAAACACTGTAAATCAACTTTTATGCATTTTAAAAATCAAGAATACAAATTACCTAAAGTTTTTTTATTAAATAAATGCAAAAAACAAGAGTGTAAAAATGAAAGGCAACAAACTTATACTAAATGGCTTAAATGGGTAGTCTTAGAAACAGCTGTAGGTAACATGTATAGAGAATGGGGTCAGCCTATAAGAAATTATATGCAGCTCTGGTAAATCCAAACCTTAGAGAATCTACTTGACATACAAAAGAAATAGTTGAATCAGAAATGAAAAACTCAAGTGTGCAAGTACTTAGTACTTGTGGCCAGTAAAATTGGCCCAGCAATTAAGACAACCTTGTTGGCAAGCACTACCCCTTCAGGCCTGGTCAGAACAGCATAGTTAACAAGCAGGCTCTTAAATAAATATAAATAATTAAATACTGTAAATATAAAATATTTGCTGCATAATATTACAGAGCAAGAGTACTGGTAATAGGTCACATGGCCCCCTCTAGACCAGGCTCCAATTTAATACTTTATGTATAATGTCTTTACGTGCAGGGAGTGTTTTCCAAATCTCTGGAGCCAGAGGCTCATGTTTTTAAACTTAAAAGTGGTCGACAGCACAGATTTGAAAGTTGATTTTATGGAGGAAGGAAAATTTGAGATCCTGGAGAAAAACCCTCGGAGTCAGAATGAGAGCAACAAATCTCAGCCCACATGCAAGCCCATGGGACTTGAACTACGTCTACTCGGGTACGTAGTGATAACCACTAGGCCAACCTGAATCCCCTATAACCTCACTCTTTATTCACTTGAGATAATAGAGAACAGTAACACTCACGCTATCTGTTTATCATAAACCCTTTAAGCCCCAAACACGACAAATGGTGTGTTGGCAAATTCTCCCAACTGAGTTCCATACTTTCTATAGAAGTAGTTTGGGAGAATTTAGCTTTTCAACTTCCACAGGTTATTCCACTTGATCAATTCCAAGTTTCTCATTACGAGTTATACTATTTTGTTTGAGTTATGTAAGGAGAGGTTAGATGTTGATAAATTGCCTGGGGATGAAAGGGTTAAATCAATGTTACTGGCACACTGTTAGCCATATGCTTTTATCTTAGTCTTCTCTATGCAGCAAAGCGTTATTTTGTCATAAAGACCTGCATGCTTTGTACTTACAATATTAAAACAATATGCAAAAGTATATTAATGCAAGCATTGATGAGGGGTACTAGTTCAGAACTGTTAGTTCTGAATTCATATCTGAAATTTATTTAAGACAGAATTTACTTCATCATTTGCAGATGCTTGACAAGGATTAAGTTTTTTGCCTTTTTTCTTTAACTAATATGGAAGGAAAAGAGATGCAATGATTGCCTTGTTCCCTGCAACAAGAAATTATGTCAAAAAGTGAATACTTTGCAAATTTAAAATCTGTTCTTACAATATTAAACCAAGAAAGTTTTGAGTTTTTTTTCAGCAGGTGTAATTAAATGTCATGTTTCATAAAAATTCATTTTTTTTAAGGTTACGGTATACCTTCAGGGGTGTTTTGCGACAAAACGCTACAGCGCATCTGTTTTAAATCGTAAATACCTAAACCCCTATATCAAATTAAAGCTTATAGAGCTGGCTTTCGAACTATGCTAAATATTTTGAATTAAAATGAATTTTTAGATTTTTTACGCTCTCTAAAAACGAGCGTCAAAGTTGCCTTTCGAAA
>JAOEHV020502882.1:0-21277 GCA_025447995.2 Isaurus tuberculatus
TTTTATGTTAATGACTTTGCTCACTAATTTATACAATTGCTCACTTTTTTATGTTAATGACTGTGCTCACTTTTTTGCTCACTTTTTTTCCGGCTAATTCTGCTCATACTATACTACTAATGTATTTTCTATTTAGTTTTTTTAAAACCAATATTTTTTTTTAAAAAAACTGTTTTTCAAGAGCTTTATTTTGATACAATTTCAGGGTTGGTTAAATAGCTATTTATTTTAACCTTGGCAAAGTCGCTCAATTATTATGGAGTCAAATTAGTGACAAAATTTAGTTGCTGAAACGTGGCATTCCAGAACCCAAAGTCATCAAAGCAAAACTCAAATCCATCAATACAATTGTCAAATTTGATGATCAAAACTGTAAAGTAACCGAAAATAATTTTGATTTCATTGAATCAAAAGTCAAATCTGCTTGTCATAATTATACAAGAATTAATCAAATCAAAGTAATATTCGCAAAGCTATCAAAGTAAAGTGTGCGGACCTAGCGGAAGCAGGAACCTATCAAAGAGAAACCCATCGGGCTGGGTTGCACTTTGGTACGCTCTGGTCACCTATATTTTACACAGAACACCACTGATCAACTGCTAACACTTTTCTGTTATGTGGATTCTTTTAAATCGATATCGCCTCTAAAACTGGAGAATAAAAGCAGTCAAATAATATGTCAAGATAGCATTCCGTTCAGTGACGTTGTAGAATCTGATTGGGATCAAATTGGTTTTGCATGATCAAGGTACACAGAGAAAAAAAAGGGTTCGCCAACCAAAACAGGTTGGCTTTTAACTCAACACTAAATATATAATCATAATTATAATTAGTATATACCACACAAGTTATGTACTTTTCGCGCACGTTGATTGGCTAGCTCAGAGGTAATTAGCCGAGTACTATATTCACCTCCGAGCAGCCGAAGATAAACAAAATGGCTTCCCGTTACCATTTGTCGGTATATTGTCACAAATAAAGTTACTCTTTGATCCACTAGTTATTCAGCTTTTTCAGTGTCAGTGAAAGTGCTGGATATTTACCTTGCCTTTAAAAAAAAGCATGTTTTTCACTGATTCGCTGGTTGGGTATATGCTAATGTAATTATTCACCTCATTGTCGGTGAAAGCCAAGTATATTCACCTCCACTTCGGTGAATAATTACTCACTATTCACTTCCACTTCGGTGAATAATTGTTAATTATAACATCTTCAATCGGCTCTAAGATACTTTTTCATATAGATAACTTTAAGAACCGAGGAAGAAACGGAGATTTATTTTTAAGATTTTGTCTTTACTAAGGATATTTTTTCCAAAAAAAAAGTGAAAATAGATAAATAAACTGTTGTTCTCACGAAGGGCTACCTTCGAAATACAAACTTCATGTTCTCCTTTATTTACTTATCTTGAGTTGCTTTAATCTCAGAATCAAGGGCAAAGAAACTATAATTGAAAAACGGTCTTCTATTACCAATATAGTTATTTATTTTAGTAATAAAAATTATCGGTGATGATAATAAAATAACCAAAATAACTAATAAATAATATTATAATGTAATATATTTAATATTGCGTGATAATAACAAAAAAAATAAATATATAAGTGGTTGTAATAATGAATTTTTTAAAAACAACCCTTACAAATATTTTTGTGACACATTGGAATTATCATAATCAGTTCAGGAAGAATGAAAAATTAGGTGTTTGTTTCACAGCATTTTTAATTTTATATATAAATTGCATATTGTTAAAAAATTGAGGTTCAAGCTAAAGGAATCGTAAAAAGGCATTACTGAGGTTTCTCTAACTTCTCTTCATGCGAAATCCAAAAGATATTTTTACTAAAACAGAGTCTTTGATTAAAATGCATCGCAACACGAAAAAACAAGCTTTGGTCGACTAGCTTTAATCACTAATTGATTAAAACTGTCATTAAAAGTGTTAGCTCGATTGAGTGACATTAGGTATAAAGCGACAGAGCTGAAAATTTTTATCACTTAAACTGTTAAACAGCTTATCACGTTATCTAAATGTTATCGAAAACGTTATAGATAAAAATTGTCAGTGCTTGCATGATAACATTTTTTACGTATCAAGCTCAGCATTTGAACAAGTCGTTTCGGTCTTTTAATTGTGTTCTCATTGGTTATATTACAACTCCAAGAAAGCTTTTACTTTAACTATAATCCTGTTATGCTTCATTACTGATCACCGGGATAAAACTATTATGTTACTGCGTGAGTAGATATACCTCTGTTTAAGATTTTCGAAATAAATAATATAATATAATAATAGATTAATACAATTTTTTGTAATTTTTCTGTGTCATGTTCTGTTTTATATGCGTTGTTCCTCGAGTAACACACGATTTCAAAAAAAAAAAAAGAAAGAAAGAAAAGAAGGCACTTTTTATGTCTTCTCGCGATATCACGTTCGGTTAGGTCATTAAGTGCCTCTTTGCAGTTTTTCAGTTTTAAAAAAGCAAAAAAAAAAAAAAAAAGCAAAAGAGATACAATTGCGCAAAGGTAATCACCTTAACTTTACTTGATAACCTAATCATGAAATGGAACAAAACCACCTAGCGTTTTCGGATGCCAGAGATAAGGCTTTTACGTTCTGATAAAGCAAAACATATTTAAAATTTCTAAATTCATGTAGTTGACGGAAGCAACTGCAGGTACCAGTCTGAGAGAAAACAAATAATCTTATAAATTCATTTTAAGATGTACGTTAGTTAAAGTACTGAGCAAGTATTCTTTAAGGCGGTTTCTTAAAAGATGGAGCCTATGCAAACTGTTGTTGATTAAATAGTTGTAACCAATAATTGCCTTTTTTTAGCTCAGAAAATACTTAATGCTTAAAGCTTCTAAGTAGTTATGTTAATTATGGCTAATAACTTTAGCATTACAGATCAAAATTTCAGGTCAACGGTTTCTAATTTAGGATATGGGTTCCGATAATCTTGTCACACATTACTTCCTTTTGATAATACAAATGTACTCTAACATGAAGATATCGGACTTGTTTTTCCTTAACAAATTGCAGATGAAACACGTGTTTCGCTTGTGGGGGGCGTTTGTTGCGACCTTAGTGATAGGATTGCCCTCCGGCCGGAAAAAAAATTAATTTACATGAAGCGATTATCAGAAACCGCGGCTTCGCTCGCTTTCTTTAATTGTCGGACACTAATGCACTTTAGTTAAAAGAAAAGTTTGTTTAAGGAAAAAAGTTAGTTTTTAAAGCCTACAAAAGTCGTATCTTTTGAAAATATTCGGTTTTGCTGAAACAGTTTCTGCTAAGGGTGGGTCTGTTTGTCACCCATTGATTTTCTCGCTCATCAGATATTCAAACTGTTAAGTTTTGTAGTGATGCTGTGACTTCTTAGCTCTAACGATTAGCCCTTGATCAGCTGCGGTTAACCTTTATTCTAAGAATTATGCCTTAAGTTTAAATAGTCAAAGAGCCCGGTAAAAAAGTCGTTTTCCGAGAGATTAAAGTCTTCGGCTACCGATAAAGAAGAAATACTTCTTAGATAGTTACAATATTTACCAGAAATGCTGTTGAGTCACATTTTTCATTTTTTCATATAAAATGTTTTCTTGGCTAAATTGTGAAGACGGCGTTCTCATGCAGTTATCACTCATTTCAGAGATGTTTGCCTTACTACTCGAGCCTGTTTTTGGACTGTAAATTCGACTGCTCGAGTCGTGTAAGTACACTATGAGCCACCTGTTGAATGGCAAAAGGTAGGAGAGGGGGATATGTTTTCTAGATGTGGCTAAAAGTTATTTTGCAAAGTAGAAATGTTTCATATCTTCTAATGCCAAAATCAACTTTAGTTAACCCTATCTTAGTTACAAAAAGACCGTGACTCTGAATCTATAACCTGAACCCTTTGGTCAAATAAAAAGTGATCCCAATTGTTTTTCAGTTCAAAAGTAAAGTACGAGCAATTAAGGAGTTCTTACAAATTGCATGCGCCTTTTGCAAGACATATTAAACACTACACCCCTTTACCACCTTATTCATTATAATACTTTCCGCAAAATTTCGAGATTTTGTTTGTGTAAGGCGTGTCGTTTCGACGCAATATTGGTTCGTGTTTATATTCCATATCCAATTGTTCTGAAACCGTGATAAAATTAGCACTTTTGCGGTTTAAAATTGTGCCCTCGAATTTTTTTCATCTGCTTGAATTCCCATGCTGAGACCACTTGAACTTCTGAGGAGCGCACGTTCAAATTATATTTGCAATAAGTTGCCTCATCGCTCAGTCATTATGCCTATAGCAGTTAGCTGACGAGTCACTACATCGTGTTTTTGTTTTTACATTGCTCCGGGCTATTCATTGTATTTTGAAATTCATCTCGGAGCAGCCTTTCTATGACTATGAGTGTATGGTTTGTATTGTGTAAAATTGCGAGGTTTATAACAACTTGTTCTTCTTCTTTAGATAATAGTCTTTTTATCTCCCAGGAAAACAGTTAAGTTTTTCTTCTTGTTGCCATTCCGTGTTAGAACAGCTTTAATGATCGAAAACCACTTATGAATTGAAAAACAGATTGGATCATTTCGAAACATCGGACACCTCGGCGCTAACCTCGAATAATTCATGAGGCATCCAGCTGTTTGTCGTTTATTCTTGCAGAGCCATGATGAACAAAAATGAGAAAGAGTCAGTCAAATTCATTCAAAGGGTGAAGCACAAAATTTACTGTTAATGTTCCAGGATTTCCTGTGCCCTGCAGTTGTCATTGATGGACAATTTTCAAAGTTCTAAAAAATAAATAAGAAATACTAATAATAGGCCTAATAAGTCGGAGAATTTGCCAAAAAATGGATGAATTATTTGCTTTTCCTAGATTTAAACTTTAGGAAAGACTCGGTGATCCATTATGACTTTTAGGTCGTTTACCTGTGGCTGTAATATTAACAAACTATTGTGCGCTCTCGTAGTCTAATTTTATGAATGGTAGAGAAAAGCTACAACTGTCACCAGTGAACTTCTTCAGTGTTTTGAAATAGGCAAAGAGAATTTAGGATTTGATCAGATGTCATGTGTTCGCCTCAACACCCGCCACGTGTGTTTGTTTTGTAAGTTTATGCAACAGCCGTAAAATCTGAGAAAATCTCCGTGAGGCAACTAGAAATTATTCCTTTATATTTTTTTACCATTAAATTATTTTTATCTAAGATTGTGGAAGGAAAATATTATTTTTTCGACCCGCAGAAATTCAAAACGATGAAGTGCAATATTAATTTGAGTTGAGAGCATGCATAATGAATGACAAAACCCTTGAGGTAGGGCAGGAAGGGCAAATTAAATAAAGAAAATTTCTAAAAACTACAAAAACTGGAAGTACATGGGAAAAGAAAACTCTAGTGCGTCGCCTATAAAGCATTTTAAATTGCTTCCTAACCCAGAAGTTACGAAAGCATCCTTTGACGAAATCACTCTTGAGTTAAAAGTATGTTTGTTGATTTTTTCTGTTTTAGTTGCACTTAAATCCTATTTAGAATGGAAAGAAAATGTCATTGTTTTGAAAGAGAAAGCATTCTCGCACAAACAGCAGACGGTGTGCAGGAAACAATTCTGTTCAGACAAACTCCAAAGTATCTTAAGTGCCTCGTGTTCTTTTAGCCAATCACGTTTCGCGCCATCGAGTGACAGCTGGTACCATTCTTTTTCCGCGGGAAAATCACCCGACCATTCAGCACTAAAAAAAAATTATGAAAATAAAAACTTATCAAAAATTAAAAAAGATAAACTTTTGTTAATTATATTTTTCTAATTATTTCATCAGTTTTCGTTCTCTTGCTGAATGTGCGATGAGTATAATACGACAAAGCGCTTGCGAGAAATAAAAAGTAAATCATCACAAATTAACGAGTATTAGCATATTAAGATATTTGTAAAGGAGGTTGAAACAGAACGGAAAACGTTATTTTGTCATAAGGAACGTCAAGAAAGGGTACAAATTTTTGTTTCCGTTTAAACAAGAATGCTTTAAATTTATAGTAGATCTTTTTGTTTGTCTTGCCTGTGGATTCCGCGAGGGAAAATGGTTATGATTTGATGTTTTAAACAAGTCTCTTATTGACATTAGTGATAGTTTTACTGATGAATGAAAACCAGTGGGCAAATGACCTGAACCACAAACGCCCAAACCGCAGTTCTCAAAGCACGTGTTGAGTCCTAAAAAATTGTATTAAAGAAAATCCCGAATGTGAAATCTATTTAGTGAAAGTAATCTATTACGTGAACCTCGAAAAATTCTTTGCTTTTTTGCATTTGTTCGTCTTTTTACTGCAAAACAAGGAAAATCGTTTGGTTTTGTGTATTTTCAAAATAATCGAGTTTTCAATAGATAGCGAAATTGTTTATTGAGGTCACTTAGTCACATATTTGATTGAAATTTCAATTCTCACCACGGAGGTCTTGTTAAGGGTGATCACTTCAGCCAATCAGATGGCTGTAATTTACATGTGATGTAATTAGAATGCTTACTCCACCACAAGCTTATGTTGTTGGTCTGCAAGATCTTACGAGAGTGGTAGGGTTAATGTGTAGGTGACATTTATGGCCATTGTTTTTACGTTGTCCTAGCCGTAGATAGAATGAAACACCTCGATATTTATGACTAATAAATAAACATTTTCATTTGATGATTACACAGCTAGTTACTGAAAGAGATGGCCTCTCAAGGTCCACAAAGACCTCGACGAAATGCATCGCCTGCATCAAGCTCGAAACCTCAACCAATGCGGGCCACTTTGCCCTTTTCACTACTTCGTAATCCTAGCCCTACGCGAACAAACACCATAAGAAAACCAAGTCCATCTTCCTCTCCTGTTCATGGGGTTGAAAATGGTTTCAAAGCACGAAGAAGTTCGCCTGAAACACGTGCGTCCCCAGAACATCGACGAAGTCCTACCTCACCATCTTCTCTTGGCTCTATAAAAGGTAAAGTCCATTTCGTAGTTGAAAATAAAGACTTTCATAATGCTTGCACAGAACTTGTGAAAAAAGATATTCCTAGGTCCTGAGAATTGACTTTTACCCGTTTCTATTTATGGAGGGTTATGAGTGGTTTAAGCTCTTCCAGTTTTAAATCAATTTCAGTTTACCGAGTAGGAAAAGAAGTCGTTTACAAATGTTGTTTTACAATTGTTTCGTCAAAGCAAGGTTGTATTGCTTGAACTAAATCTTCCTCATCTAACTTTTTCATTTTTACCATACAGCAGGAAGACCAAAAGAACTCAAAACGAGCTCTGTTGCTGGTATAAGAAGAACATCCTCGCTCGACGCCATTTCGGGCAACTACCTCAGTTGTCAATGGCCGCGAGATGGTAGCAGTTACGGTACTAGCGTATGCCACAAGTCAACTCAGGTAAATTTGGCAAGATACTATATATTACAAATTTTGCTCCCCTAAGATAAAAATGTTTGACATAGTCGCGAAATTTTAGCTTAATTAATAGATTTTGTATTGTTCAACATTTGCTTCAACGGCGTTGTTTTTAGACACAGTGATGTTTTCACCAAAGAAAAAATATCATTAGGTTTGGGCTTGTAGTCACTGGATTATGTGAGCAAAGTTTCAGAAAGGCTTACCACTTAAAAATGATACAAACTCAGGGTAACACTTTTTTAATTCTAAATAGAATTTTTTTGGAAATTTTTAGTTTGTCGAGTCTAGTGTCAACGTTAACGATAAATTATTCTGGTTTTGTAATATGTATCTTTATTATCTACCGGCCGTCCGTTTCGCTCAGTTGCATTGAAGTAGAACTGTACAAATAACGAAAAACTTGATTTGATTGAGATTTACTCTGTGTTTCTTGAAGACCATGATATAATTCACCAAGAGGTGAAAAGGACGAGTTTTGAACGGTTGTGATATTTTGCCGATATCAGCACCTTTACCGTCACCTAAGCTCTCTGGGGAATACAGAGGACGGAAAAAATTATAAAGATATATGAGCTCGTTTTATTTCGTCGTCTTCAAATTTTTCAGGAATATTCGAGTTTCCAGTTAATAAGCTGCATTTGGCACGGTATAATTAGAGGTGAAGTTTTGACACAATTTTGAACATAAATATTCATGAATGAAAGGGAGGTTTAAAAGATGGCCCCCCCTGGAAGGTATCAAGTTGTCTTATCAAGATTTTTGCATGATATTCAGATATACTTTAGTTTGAGCTAAGTGATTGTAAAAATGTAATCGAAAACACCCCTCATATTTCATGTTCCTTTGGAAGTGTACACAGGCAATGAAGTAAATGGTTTGTATAGGTAAACAATTTTGGCACTATGGCACATTTGCAAACCCCCCAAGAGTTTTGCGAATTAGTAAGAACTTTCCATTAGTTGTCTCAAATGCTTCAAAATAATGCAAATGCATTAGCTGCTTGTTTAACATTCATTTTCATTAACAAACTATATGACAAATATCAAGTTTAAGCAACAACAGAGTTCATTGGCTATTTGCTGCAAGAAGTTGCACAATGGTGCTTTTCAAACCACTGCCCACAATTGAACTCTACAAGAAATCTTTGATCATATCATAATTTGTTGATGTTATCATTGATTCAAATGTTGCTTTTCCACTCTGCCACATAATCGCTGCAAGGAAAGTTTTAATTGACAGTTTGGTTTTGGTATCAAATATTCTGCTTGCACTCTCGGTACCATTCATTTGGTAGCCTGATGGAAAAAATACTGCTTCCTGTTACCATTTAAAAAAATAATTTGGTAAAATAAGAAATAAATAGATCATTATTTTAAATGCACCTCAAACTAAAAAAATGAAGAAAATCCATCAAAAACAGCAGTTAAAAGACCAAAGGTAGACAATTGAATGAATTTTTGTGTTTGAAAAGAAAAGTATTGAAGTAAAACTGGAAAGATTGAGGGCATGGTGGAAGTAAATGTTGGATTACTAAGCTTTTTTGTGCCAAGTTATTTTGTTTCTGAGTTTTTTTGACTTGATATTCATTTAATTTGTAGTTTGCACTCTATGATTTGAATTCAGATTTTTATATCAGCATAGTAAAATTTCATGATAGTTAAAGTCTAAGAAGACTTATTGTTGTCAAGTGCAGTGGTTCAGCTAATGTATCATTTTTTTACTTTTCCATTTTTTTTCATTTTTTGTTGTATGTTTTTATTATTCTTAACACTAGACCTTTCGTTAAGTTTCACTAGCTGTCAATGAAATTTCTTTTGGTATAGCTGCAATAATATACAAGTCATAATCTTGAATGAAGAATGGTGGCCATTACAACTGAGTATTTTGACATGAAAGGAAGGATTTTATAGTGTTAAACAGATGTAATGATTTGAGCCATCAGTGACAAGTAAAAAAATATTAGAAACAAAAAAAAATATGTTCTTTGCAAAGAAAAAATGTGTTGTTTTTATAATTTTTACAAGATACAAGTCCTTGTTTTTGCGGTGATGCTCATTTGTCTGAGCAAAAACTTACTCTAACAAGAAGACAATGCTTTTTTCATTTGAATAGGACTAATTAAAGAAAAAAGGATCTACTCATTCATTGAATATTCAATTTCATGAAAAACTACGATGCCCTAATCTCAGCTTGGTAGCAAAAGTTAGTTTATATGAACATGTTTTTTTTGCCTTAAGTGTAGAAAATGCAAAACTGGGTAAACCTAAAAATATTCCTGAATGAAATATAATTTATTTGAAAAATATACTTTTAAGTACTTTTTTTTTGTTTTTGTGCAACTACATACAAAGTTACTTTTAAAACAAAATTTTAAAAAATGTAATGAAGAGCTAAACTAAATCCTTTTCAGTAATAGATGAAGACAAGTTTAGTCTTAAACATATATCTACAAGTAAAAGAAAATCAAGGATAAGTTAAAGCAAAAATTGAAACCTTTGCTGGTATATTGTATTCATTACACCTATACAACTCTACTATTTGTGTCAACAGTTTTGTATCTGCATTAGATGAATCAAATATTAATTTTCTAACATTCTGTGGGTGAAAAAAAACTTTGGGTCCAAAGCAGAGACCTACAGATGTAATGATTACTGTTTGTAATTAGTTACGAATGATGTTTATCATATTGATTTCTTAGATTTTTGCTCTTGCATACATTCTAACATACATTCAGTAATAGATAAAAGAAAAAAAATTATGTTAGATATACCTTTGAAAGAAAACAAGGTTACTTGAATAGAAAAATAATTATTCATTTGATGAATGTTGTGTTTGTGTACTTTTTTCGATTTAGCATAGAATTTTAAAATTTTTCTCTTAGACTCCATCATCATGGGACGAGATACCTGAAAATGAGGAATCCTGGAGAGTCAGACATAAGAGATCAAACTCTTGGGGCAGTGCAGACCATCTGAAAGAAGTAAATATTAACCTTATGATAATATAAAATTATTTTAATCATATTTTGTAGTTTCATTAATGGTAAATCCTTAAGACTGGTACTAGTCATAGTATGAGTGGCTGTCCTTCAACCAGAACTTATCAGGAACTTTGAGATTTCTTTTACATAGACATCTTTATTATTATTGCATCATTTTTACTTGATTTTGTGTTCAGAAACTAAAGCAGAACTTGCAACGAACCAAACAAGGTAGTAAGGTGACACAAGTCCATGGTCGTTTATCACCTCTCCATGGTAATCATTCAGCCATTCTTCATACACAGTCAAGGGCAGCACAGTCAAATGCAATACCCATTCCAGTTTTACCACGACCATCAGAAGGAGGCCATCAAAGGCGAAGTGTTGAAGGCTTAAACACAGAAATTGAACGATTAGTGTTACCAAAAGGGGGTGAAGAGTCTCATTTCGACAGAGTGAGTGGGTTTCTTCATTTGCCATTAGGTGGTGATCACTTTGTTTGGAACCCTTGTCTGCCTCTACCGGAACAAGTGAGAAAGCTAATTGTAACTTACTAACTTATGCTAAAATAATACTCTTACTTCTGAGTAAATAAAATCAGTTTTTGATTGATTTATAACAATTATATAACCGTTATCATCATTTAATAACTGTTCGTTAGCATTAAATACTACACTAAAACAAAAAATAACATTTAAGCTTAGGCTTGTATTTCAGATGAGAAATTTTAATGTCATCAATATGTAAAAATACTATAAAGTATTTACTAGATACATATCTAAATCATCATGTTTAAAAGTGTTACAAACATTTTTACTACTTTTACAAATTATTATAATAATTTTATAAAGTATATATTGAAAACAGTGTTATATAGTTTATTAATAAAATTAATCATTAATAATTATACAGTCAAATTAGTTTTTATCATTCACTCTCAATGCTCAACTTTGTAATATCAAAAACATTTCATACAGTTTATATTAATTATAAGTTTTTGATGAAATGATGTTAGTTAACTTCAATATTAATTTGAACCTTGAATTAAAGAGTAATTGAGGCTAATCACTGAAAACTGCAAAGAATGATGATTTAAAATGAGTAAAATTATGATATTGCAATAAATGAGTATTCAGTTTGAAAAAAAGCTTTTTTGTTTGCTAAATTCTAGCTCTGTCATTGAAGCTAAATTAACCCCAAATGAATTTTTTACTGTTAACAATTTGATATCTAATACTTCAGTTTTGGGTTCTTAACCACCTGTATCCTATTGTAACTAATAGGTTACTCTGGTTAAAAAAAATGTTATCCTAATAATGATCTGTGTTCTAATGATTCTGTAACTAATTTCTAATCCATGTTGAAAACTTGTCGATGTTTTCAGTTAGGTTAATTTACTAACAAGCCTATTTTACAATGATCTCATTTGTCACAAATTTATTATAAGTAAATTTTAACCTCATGTGGCTAATTTAGGCATACTAATTTTTTTTGTTTTTATTTTTGAATGCTCATTTTGAAACGCTCATTCATTATAATTTAATCAAGTACCTAACCATTTCCAACCATTTTAAAGCTATTATTTTTATCCTGTACTGCTATTAACCAATGTTCACACTGGTTCTTATTATCCATTAACTTAAAGCTAAATCCTTTTACGAGCCAAGTGGCCCATTGGAGCCAGTGCTTATCTCTGGTTTCTGTAGTGTTAAGTAGACGAGAGTCCTTGACTCTTGCTGGATGGGACACTAATCCATCACAGATTAGCTCCCAGCCAAAGCTGGTACTCATTTACTGACCTCATTAAGATGGAAAGCTGTGTAAGCTTTGGCAGAAAAGAAAGGCCACTCAAAAGTTCAAATTTCTGTAGAACCTGGAATTAAACCAGGGGCGTTGTGGTTGGAAGGCACAGATCTTATCAACTGTGCCAAACACACCACCTTTATTATCTATGGCTGTATATTAATTTGCGGGATGGATTATTTCATTTGGATGTTTACTTATCATCAGGTGATCTCGTTATATTAAGTCAGACCAACTTAATTTCTGGGAGCACGGATTACTAAAAGCAGAAAAAAACGTCCCAAAAATTTTAATAATTATATCAAAAAAGTTAACTGATCACCCGATTGATGCTGTTCAAAAGCTACTAAAAACAGCTGTTGGTAATGTTCTACATTACTTTTTATGCTTGCAACTATAAAATAAAGAATTTATTCTGATTTCTTATTGTTATAAATGCACTTTTTTATTTGAATTAACGGAAGCAATGAATGGAAGTTGCTTTTAAAATTGCTCAATACTGTACACTCTAAATTATAAACAAGTATTAGACATGGACAGATTGCTGTGCACATGTCAAAATAAAAGATTTGACAGTGAGGAAAAGGGAGTTAAAAGAACCCACACACTTCTCGTAAAGAGCAGGGTGGTCCCAGTGTTGTGGTCTGTCTCTTCAATCTGAGGGCACTATATAAATATCAATTATTATTTTTATTATTATTATTATTAGGTAATGAGTGCTGCAGATGGACGCAGGGCACCAGTTTCAGAGATCCTGTCTGGTCAAAGTAATTTTAGAACAGTGGACACTCAAACTCCAGCAGAAAGTTGTGACTATCACAGTGGCAGTAGTAGCAGCAGAAGTCACTCTGTATCACCAACATCACCTCTGATACCTTGTGCAACCGAGTCCTCTACTTCAAGATCATCATCAGGGGGAGTTGGTGAGGCTGAAATGAATCTTTCACCTGAAATGCCTGCTGGCCCAAAATATGCTTCATCACCAAAGCCAAATAATTCTTATTTATTTGCCCGAGAACCACCAGATGGTGCCGAGAAGGTGCCATTACATGTTGAAGATACTGGATTGTAAGTAATGACAATTTAAAAATAATCCATTGTTTCAAGTAAGAATGAGAGTTGACTAGAGAAAAATAATTATATTTAGCTCAAGAACAATAAAAGTGCAGTTCTTGTGGGATATGTGCAGAAAGATATAATTACAGTCATGCATGTGACAGTAATGCTAGCACCTAACTGCCGATTTTTGATGACTTCAAGTAATATATTTTTAGACACCCTAACCTATTGTAACACTTTAATGATTAGTGTGAGATTAACTTAATGGAATTTGTCAAAAAATGTCACCTGCCATGGTTGGGTGACAAAGAACAATTATTGTTTAATTTTATAGGCATTTTAAAATAATCTCAGAATGAATGTTTTAAAGACTGAATGTCTTCTGTTTTGCTGCAAAGATTTCTGTTTTGGACTCTTGGCCATACCTTGTTCAAAACTTACTTGTTATTAGAAAGTATGAACATGTTTCTTTGAAAATAATGTCATGGCAAATACTGACCAAGGATGACATTAAAGGACAGTACTTAGGACCCTCTGTATCTTTACATGGTTGTGGTAGCATATTTGATACAGGGTTTGTTGGATACCATCTGATTAATTTGACTTTAGTTCAAACACAACTTACATAATGATTCTGAAGTTTTTTTAACTAAAATATACAGAGTTGATAGTAATAAAATTAATAGTATTTAACTTTTCAAACCTCTTGTTAGGAGTTCTGCATTACTATAATATGCTTCCTTCAATTTTAACTGTTTTGTTCAATTTATTCAATAGGAAGCTGGACCCACCACAGTTTTCACGTCCTGACACTTCAAAAGTCAAAATCATCTTTAGTAACAGTTCACCATTCACGACACTTCCATCAATACCCAAGGTAGCTGTGAAACCAGCACTCTCTGTTGTACCACCACTTACTGCTACAGTCCCAGCTACTCAGTAGATTATTGGTGAAAGTCATTCCATCCTCAAAGAACATGGTTGTCAATCCCATAGAACCACTCACAGTATGCCTCTTGTTTAGATACAAGAGTTCAAAAGTGCAGTTGCACTGAGAGGTTGTTAAAAACATGTAATAATGTGGAGTTTCACTCTTGTGTTGAGATTTTACTATTGGTGTGTTCACTGTTTATTCCAGAAAAAAGATTCATAACGAAAACTGATGTTTATCCAGCAAAGTTGTGCTTGGTATTTAATAATGATTATCCAAGTACAGTATGACTAAGAATTATAACAAAATATAACCATGTTTTTCCTTTTGGACAAGCAATTGACTTTGCCAAGTTTAAAAATGTGCAAGTGTGGGTAGAGTGTGTTAACTTTTGAGGCATGGTTGAAATCATTTGACATCAGTTTTATGTCAGTAATTGATTAGGTCAAGTGTGGAAATGTCAAGTTTTGTGGTTAGCTGATGAGTGATAATGACAGACAGTGTAAAAATAATTGTAAAAATTCTAAAAAAAAACATGTTGCATAGAAAAAGAACTAAATTATAGTTATGTCATTCTTTGAAACTTCTTGTGTATGACTATCAAAAGTTGAATCAACTTCAAAAAATATCTATTTATATAATAACAATTAGTTTCTTTATTGAAAATTTAACTGTCATTCTTTAATAAAGTATCTCTTAGATGTAAAATTAAAGCTCAGACCAAATCAGTTACACTTTTAATCAAGCTGTACATAAGCTCATTTGTGACATTTATTATGCTCTCAAACTTTTCACCTATTTTAATAAGGTAATCTTATCATTATTAACTTATAACTAGAAAGATAATATTGTATGTAGTTCATTGTAAGGGTGATATTGGGCTTCAGCACATTAGACTGACTACCTAATCAGGATATTTGTGTTTGGACTTTTTTAGGTATAATTATTTCAACACTACCACAAAGTAATCTGTTCCATAATGGTGAACCTTTGTGAGAGTGTTCATCAGAATTATACTGAGTTTACTTTCCTCTTTGGTTGCTTCATTGATTGTTGATTTCTACCTTTTTTTGGAGCAATTACTAAAAGGTGGCGACTTTAAACTGCAGGCAGTGAAATTACACTTTTCATAATTAAAACTCGTGTCTGTCCTTTGCACATTTTTCAGTCTGGAAAAGTTAGAAAATGATAGTGCTGAAACATTGAGAGTGACTCTTTATGAAGTTTGAAAATTCCCTCTCATTTCTGATTGTTCTGTCTCTAATCTTCCTTCATTTCTTTATTTCTTGTGTTTTCTAGCTCAATGTTGTGCCAACCAGCAACAAGATCTAAAAAAGTTGGAAGAATTTTCCTATATCTTGTGACCAACCTCAGGAATTTTTCATTTCATGCATAAAACAGTTACTAAAGTTGGTTTGGCCCAAACTCTTCAGTTTCTGAAGCTCATTACCATCAGGATAAACATTCATTTGAATACTTTTTAATTTACACAGTGTAAAGTTTTACTTCCTTTAATACTTAAGAAGTGTTTAAAATTTATAAAAACCTTTTAAAAAGAACTTTGAAACTAATAGTTTTCTATGGCATTCATATGACTGACATCTAGGTCACAATGCATTTAAAGTTAGATGGTTGAAAAAACACATGTATAAAACTTTCATAACAGTTCTGAAAGAAGATCATTATCATGTTCCTTCTACTTGTTCTGACTGGTCAGAACTTAGCAAAGTGGAGTTGTGCTGGAAGTTTAACAGTCTCTCTTTGTTGTTGGACATTCTTTATGATGTGAATGTGTTATGTACGTATAATCTCTTATCGATAAGATTACTTGTTAAAAGAAACATTTGTTCACTTGTAAGAAATAAAACCATTAGTATTTACAAATTAAAATATTTGCCAAGTTTTGTGATCAAAAGTCTTCAGTCTTCCAGTTTTCATTGCTGGTTTATGTAATATTAATATTGCAAACTACTTTTAATTTATTTTATAGTTATTCAAAGGTCTTGATATTCATTAAAAATGAGTAGTGTCCCTTCAAATGTGTGATCCATACAAAACATTAACAATATATTGTTAAACAGGTAGATGATGATTTTATAAACAGAGTGACAAGTTTGTAATAGAGTGAATTCTCAAATTATAAGTGTTCTTTTATTTTGTTTAAAGACCAAAAAAAGAACTAGATGTTATTTCTTTGTGTTGCTTTAGAAATGAATTTTACTAAAATTTATTGAAAGCAACAACATGATGGAATATTTTAATACTGTAGCAGTTATCCTAGTCACTACCTTTGTAAGATAAAAAAAAATAAAGTTTTATGAATGTATTTGTTTTGCAGCATTTTGCTTATAGATTCCATGTCTTCAGTCATTATTTTAAATAACTATTTTTTAAAAAAAACTTACTAGCTTTTTAGATAAAAACTAGATGCATATCTGCGTGACCTCACGGTTGTCGTTTGTATTGCAACCTTGTCCCTGAGAAATGTAGGAAGCCTTAAACTTAGAGAAAATGCTTGCTTCCAATCTTTACGCAGCTGATATGATAATCAAATCTTTTTGCAATAATGGTATAATAATGTAGACTTTAGTTCCTTTCTAGACTGATTCCATAAGTCGTAGTTTCCGCTCCTTGGTTTTACGGATTTTCGATTTGTCGCGAAACTTGCGACTTATAAGAAATGTCCGAGGCATTATGAATATTAATGAGACGGAAGTGAAATTCCCTTCGACAGCCGTTAGAGTCTAGTCATAAAACACAAAACTAGGGCTTGCGTTACTAACTGAAGAAACAAAATAAAGCATAGGAAGTTTTTGCAGAAAGAATTTATAGCTCAATCATTCGCTTTGGTGAGTGAGACAGTGGGATTTTTTGCTAGAACACGAAGCCGAAGGACGATTTGACTCAAAAAGGAGGGATGGGTAAAATAGTTTTTCATCATATGGTATTAGTAATGGTAATAGGACTGAGTGGAGTCCAATTCAGTCTAATCCTACTCGTGATTAATTCCAAAATTAGAGGGGAGGGGGGTATAATTTGTCCTCCCTGCCTGATGTTATACCTACATCCCTGTTTTATCAGAGGTACCAACTCTCCTGCTTTTTGAAGCACAGAGGTTGGCATCTCTGCAATGGTACCATCTGGAACAATGGTCACAACTTTTCCATTTCCTATAAATTGTTACCTGGTAATTTAAAAAATTTAGGTTATAAAAAGGTATATTGAATCAAAGAATGTAATTATCAACTTCAAGTTTTTGTTATTATAGTAAGTTATTTTGCATGGCTGTATATTCAACAATGTGTTCATAGTTCCATTCATCATACCAGCGACAACTTCCCTGTTCATATTCATCACATGTGACACGAGGTTGGTTTGGTTTTCTGGGAGGCAGATGAGGCTCAGGTGCTCTTATACCAAGTGCAGGGAAGTTCTTATAGTAATACCTATAAGTGTATAAAATAATAATGTTTAACTAATGATAACCTATAATTTACAGTGCTATTTCTTCAAAAAACAACATACTGCTCTTCGTACAACAAACGTTTTAGCAGACTCTTTTTATGCGCTATACTTAAAAATATATAATTATTGAAAATTACTAACTACTTATAAATTGCTGCAACAATGTAATTAAAAAAATGCTGCAGGGAATGAAGATAGTCAATAAAAATACAAAAGTTCTGTACTTAGAAATGAAATTGAGGGGAAATCTTAATAAGTTAATTTATTTTTCTCCCAAACACTTTAAACAATATTTCCAAATTAGTGTTGCATTGTGTGATTGCTTTTGATGTGAGCGATTGTTTTTGATGTGAGTGATTTGTTTTTGATGTGAGAGATTTATTTTTGATGTAAGAGTTGTGGGTCACCGTATATATCAATTTTGGAATTACTATCAACAGCTTGCTTCAAAAACAAAGTATGTCTACTGCTTAAAAAACCATCCACTCATCCTCACCATCTTTGAATAATGATTTTATGCCCTTGTTCAACTTTTGCAGCATTGTGAAGTGACGTTGGATCACAACTACCATCTGAGCCCATGTTGTTCCATATAAGGGCGCGACCTTTCTTAGGCCTAACTTTTATTCCCAACTGAGGAAACTCTGTCTCCCCTCCCTTTTCAACATCTCTAAGATATACAAGCACTGTAGCATATCTATCTCTCTTGTCTCCTTCACCATCCTCAAACACAATGCAATCTGTATGGTTTTTGTATCCTGTATGATAAATCATTTCATTTTAATTATTTATGATGCAAAGCAAATTTAGCAAACAAAGAAAATGCTTGAGAGAGGGAAAATGAGTGGTGTCTGCAAGAAAAGAAAAAGGAAAAAATATATATAGAGCATGCAAAAAAGGGCTTCCAGTCCCCCTTCACAGACTAAACATAATTATGATTGCCGTTTGCAGCTTCTTGCACTATTGAGAAAAATATGAAAAATGAGTTTTATTAGATAATATAAAAAAAATATCAGTCTTTAGTTAAACTTACTAAAAAGCTAGCTAAAGTATGTAAAGTTTTCAATTGTTGATTTAGCTCTTAATGACTCAACTATTTTGAACTAGTAGTTTTTAGCTTGCACTTACGACTTTTATAAATCTTAACCAAACTTAAGTGACCTCTGAGAAATTTTTTAAGGCTACTACTAATAATAACACTCTAGCTCTTAAACAATATCAGACTAACCAACTCATCTCAAATTAAGCAACTTTACTTGACCCTGATCAAGTACTAGTTGTCAGAATAGTGCAAGCTAAATTAAGGTTTCAAAACCATTGACCATATCCATAAAATTAACCACAACTTAAAGTGAAAACACTTACCAACATTTTCTGGGTATGATGTAATTTGAAACTTTCCACCATTTTCTTTCTTCAATCCAGAGACTTTCTCAATGTGTTCAGCATACAAGGTTGAAAATTTATTTTCACCTGGATAAAAGGCAGTACTGAAACTCCACTTAAAATAGTCTTTTACCTTATTTGAAAGTGTTTCATTTAAACAAGTTGTGCCTGCTGTGAAATCTTTGTTTGTTAGGCTCATCTTTAGTCCAACCTCTTTAAAATACTTTCGAAGTGTTCCGATACTAGCAAAGCACATTATTGGTCCATATTTTGTGACAAGTTCTTTCACATGTTCGCCATGGACACTAGCTAATCCATCACATTCATAGTCATTGAGAAATCCATCTATAATATAGGCTTTGATGTTGCTTCTCTTAAGTCCATGCTTCAGTTGCTGTATTTTTAGTTTTCTACCATTAACTTGAATTGATTTCATTTTTAGCATTCTTTGAATGGTTGGCTGGAAGTCTTTGAACTTTTTTGAAAGCACAGTTTCATCTGAGAAGAAACAGATTTGTTTAATGTCTGAGACTAAAAATGTTTATATTAAACAAGTGATTCCTTTTTTTTAATACAGATAATGTTCATTGTTTAATCAAAGCAGTATATGCATAATTTTATATTAAAAACTTGAAGTATGAAATAATTAGAATTTGATAAAAAAAACATGAGGCCTTAAAAACCTTTTACCTCTTGTATCCTGTGTAACAGCTGTATCAATATTATAAAATTTTTAAAATGCTATGTTTCTGAAAATGGAAATCTAAATTGTTTTTCCATAGCGTAATTTATTACTCAAGCAGATGTGACAAAAGGGTAAAGAATGTTTGATCAGATGTCTTTTAAAAACTTGAATGTAAATTGGCTATTCTAGTTTTTAAAACTACAGATATTTTCAGCAGAGTTAAATATTGCTGGCCCTTAGCATATTAACTGATTAGTTTCTTAAAGTACTTGGGAGAATGAGGATGGTAAATTTCCAAATTCCTTGAGGCACACCAGGCCACGCTAGGAATAAAATAAGTATAATCAATTTTTCCTAAAATAAAAATAACTTTAATGTAGGATATAAATATAAAAAAACTTCTCAACAATACTCTTCCAACCCAATATTATCATCCGCCCCCCACCCTCCTCCCCTTAAAAAATGAAACAACTATCAATTTGCGAATTTTTTAGCTTAAAATTAAAAATGCGAATGTTCAATTGAAACAATAGAAAATAAAAATTAGTTTTAAAAAGATTCTAAACACACAGTTCCCAAATCAATAAATTGGTTAAGTTCCCTCGGGACGATGTCAATTGGTATTCTCAACAAGTTCTCTTCCGTGTGACTGTGCATGTTAGCGTAAAAAAATAGTATGGATGTATTTACCTTTGCTGGTCTTTCCTTTCTGCTGCACGTTATCCTTTTTCATTGCTTTATTTGAAAATTTATTTACAAATACTGGATACAAAAGTACCCCTAAGCAAGCGATACTGACAACAATGATAGCCATCAGGAAAACCCTTGACGTCGAATGTTTTGTACCATCTTGTATATTGGACCGCATTGGTCTTCTCTTATTGTTCGAAATTGAGTCCGATATCATTTGCTTCTTAGCCGATTTCCTTGAGACAGCTTGCTTCGCCATACTTCACTGACTTTTAGCAACAAAAAGCAACAACAAGATTAGTTATAAATTAAAAGAGTTCTTCTATCACCTTTCGAACTTTTAAAATGCATCTGTACTGCTGTGTTTGTTCTGGCTGAACCCAAGTAAACAGGAAACTGGGTACGAGTGTTTTTTAAACTTTACATATTTTCTTTTTTTTTCCTTTCATTTGTCTTTCTGCAGGTGGTTCACCCAAGCTAATCCTTTCCCTCATCACTAAATTCTTGTTATGAACAAAACTCAATGTCACTTTCACCGCGAACTTTTTAGAACTGTTAATTTCAAAGAACCCAAAATGATTTCCAAGTGTTTCTTTTACAAATTTGTGTTTATTTTCAAGCAAAATTCTGTTACAAGCTAACTTTTTTCTTTTTTCAAAAGTGCGAAAAAAAGAAAACCATATTTTGACAGATACTTTTAGCTTTGGTTTGATTCATTCCGTTTTTCTTTCTCCAAATAAGTATTTAAAAAGGCTTACTGTACTTTGCGAAACGAAACGAAACGAAACGAATTCATTTCGCAAAATACAAATAAATCAAAATCTGTATTTTGCGAAATCATTTCGCAAAATACAAATTTGTATTT
>JAOEHV020502986.1:3162-21268 GCA_025447995.2 Isaurus tuberculatus
GGCTATCAACCACTGGATTGGCCCCGAAAATGGCTATCGACCACTGGATTGGCCCCGAAAATGGCTATTGACCACTGGATTGGCCCCGAAAATGGCTATCGACCACTAAATTGGCCCCGAAAATGGCCGCCATTAGCCGTCCTTCCCATCTGTCGTATCTAATCTATCCAATATAAAAACAAACTTTATATCGTTCATCAGTTCACTTTAATTACCTCGAACGGGCTTTTGGTCTTGCTGCTTGAAACTACAGTTACCTACTTAAGATACCCAGCCCAGAACAGAAAGTTCAAAAAAATGAAACTACCCCGGGCTGTTCTGGGCATCTAAATCGTACCTGGTTTAGTGTTGTTCCTGCGCATCTTTTTTTTCTTTACCATAGTTGAATTGTATTCGCCTAAGTCCTTTCCGTAGTGGTCGCAAAACAAAACATAATATGATTCAATAAAACTCTCGGTAGCCGATTAAAAAAAAAACATGACAGCCGAAAATTAAGAAACAGATTTGCAATCATGCACACAATAAGGACTACTTGTGTGAACTGATGAATATTTTTTTATCTAATCTATCTGTCTCAAACAAGTACGTGGAACTAGGAAACGAATCTGACCCGACCCACGGTTTACTAACCGTTCATCAAGCTCTGACAAAGCAAATTTTTGTTAACATCATTATAATAATTTATAAATTCAAAGGCCGAAACTTTTCACTTACGTGAAAACACTAAAATGTTTTGGAGAATTGTCAACCGGGGATAAGTTCTGGATTCGTAGCCTTTCCAAATCTGAACTGTCTCATTATATCTTCCTCAGCAAAGCTGCACGTTCTCTTACAAGAACAAGCAAGTTTGTCCAAAATTCAAAATTCAAGTTAGTCCAAAATTTTTCTGCAATTTGGTGCGAATTCTTTTAGCCATGTGAAATAGCAAGCATTTTATTACACAACGGTCATCACCGATAACTAGTAGTGCTCCATTCGTTTTGGAGAATTGGAGATAAAAACTTTTATGAAATGCAAGGCAAAGCTGTGATTTATAATAATGTGAACAAATTTTCAAGCTTTATAACTTTATTGCTAATTTATGAGTTAAGATAAATTTTCCATCACGTTGTTCTTGTAAAAAGGCGTGCAAGAAAAAAAAGTAAAACTTACGGTTTGGGCTTTGTCTCGTCTACTCAAAATGATCCATTAAAATATTTTTAACACATAACTCAAACAAGTTCTCCTTTCGCCTCCATTCCACCATCGTCAGAACTGCCAAAAATATTCCTGATTTGAGGCGAAATTCGAACTTGAAGAGTATACATCCCAACATTCTTAAACGTTTCTTCAACTCGGGGCGAGAGGAAGAAAACTGCATCTAAAATGCACTTGCTTTATTTTATACGGAAGCTACGATGACTTGATTGGCCATGGAGTTAAACATGACTTGAAAAGGCGTGAAATATGTTTCCATTTTTTCAATTGTTTAAATTCTCACGCTTTATGGCGAACCGGGGTGGGTGAATGTCTCCTAAATGATGCGGCTACTTTGCATAAAAATAGAGCAACTTTAAAAACATGAAAATTATGTCAACCCAAGCATGTAACTGTCTTTAAAGGTGACATTGTATAATTTACGTGCTCCCACAAGATTGAAAATGGTATTTCTATATTTATTTCAATATATATGTGTATATGCGTACAGTTTTAACAGCTTTGGTGTGATTCTGAAACTATATCGTGCCAATAGAATTTGAGAAAACAATTATATCAAATTCTTGACTTGTAATCCTTAATGAAATGATTACCAAAACACTACCCCGAGGTTTTTTAAATCAAATTTTGGCAAAACGAAGTTCTGATAATTGTAACACTTCAAATGGTTAAAACTTTCGAGGACGATAAAACAATAAGCAACAATTTGGGTAAAGAGCGCTTTTAAAAAAGATTTAATGGGAAAGATATTTGGTTGTTCAAGCTTATAAGCTTAGTATTTCTTAAAATTTCCGGCTGCTACTAAAATGATCTTGAAAGGATGTTTTGGGATCAAGGAATGGACGTCATAAACTGTGCCAGATTCAGGATAAGAGTTATACTTTTTATGAGAACGTCTAAATACATTTTTGGGACGGGCTAAATGTCTTAAATGGAGGTAGAAGTGAAATATTTCAATTTTCGATATTCCTTATTCATGTAATATGTCGGCTGAAATAATCTCTCTTTGTTATTCGCTACTGTTTAAATAAATTTGTTAACCGCTTTTGAAATAAAGACGAAACTACAAGATTAAACGAGTGAAAAAAGCTGTTTTAATGAATGATTTTATTTGTACATCTTCCAGGTTCAATGCTAGATATTCTGCATTCTTTTTGGAAACATGAAATATTCTCTATCCAAATATTTCGTATTCCCGAGAGTTTTTCAGTCAATCTTCAACATTTCGCTTCTATCCCTGAATTTGGAAAGCGCTGCAACGGAATAAAAGCAGTAAACGAAAAGAATTTTTAAAATCACAAACGATATGTAGTTAGCAAAACAGGAATCTTACTTTATTACACATTTAGGGTTGATGAAGTGATATGATATTACTTCACGGTAAAAAGGTCCAATGAAGTGGTCCGATAGAAATACTTATAGCCAATCAAATTGCGTGATGATGAAGAAAACGAAGATTGAATCAATTAAAACGCATTTATTTATCAAATTCAAGGACAAACTTTTAAACGATTTTCGCGTAATATCAAACTAACAAAATATAAACAAACTGTTACTGTCCTTAGAATAAAAATCGATGGTCTATATCCTACTGAAAAAAATTTCGGACGCTAAGAATTTTCGGACGAATTAATATTGATATTTTATTTTCTTTACTCTGGCGTCAACCTAATTATTTTGATTGGTTTCAAGTCCAAGTTCAAACGTGTTTTGTCCTCTACTTCATTTCATCTCTCCTCTCCTCCTCTCTGAAAGTATAAAACCGAGTTATACCCTCCTCCTTTCTCTCCACAGAAAGTATGAAACGGAGTCATGCCCTCGTCCCTCCCCTCCCACGAAAATATAAAAATGAGTTATGCCCTGGTCCTTCCTTTCCTCCGAAAGTATAAAACTAAGATATGCCCTCCAGCTTCCAAAATCCAGCATACCAAACGTTATCTTGCCATGTTCCGAGACACTAGAGCCGCGGGTATCGGGCTGAAAAAATCCGACAGCTGAGAACGTGCTAATGTTTTGATATAGTGTGAAAGATTAAACTGAAAATTGCTTAGTTTTTTTGTTTTTGTTTTATAAGCCAATTGGAATCTTTCAAAAAACTACAACAAAATATTCTATTATTGTCGATAAAGATAGATGAGGAAATAGAAAAAAGGATATCCATGAAAACAGTGGAAAAGACACGAACACACCGTAAAACCGAAGAGGCAAGGTTTAACAGCTTTAAAGGGAAAAAAATAAAAAACAAAAAAAATTCACCCTCTAATTGTAATTACAGTATTTTGACCAGCCAATCACATGCAGCTCAGGAGATGTTACAACAGTCAATCACATGAAATTCTGAAATGTTTCAAGAGCTAATCACATGCAGGGCAAGTAATTTTATAACAGCCAATCAAATTTTAGGCCAAGAAAGGAACAACAACCAATCATATGCTGTTCAAGAGGTTTTCCAACATCAAATCGTATTCAGATCAAAAATTTAACAATCGGCTATTCTCAAGCAAGATACGAAACACTACAACAGCCAATCACATGGCAAGCAGGAAACTTTAAAACGGCCAATCACTGTTCTCATTATTTTCAAAAGACCTTATCGTTGAAATCATGCTTGGGACTTCGATTTAAAACAAACGCTTAACGTTCGTTAGATTTTGAAATAACGCACATAATACAGGGTTCGTGCTGGGATTCAGATACAAAATTCAATGAGTATTCGAGGAGTACTCAAGGCCCAAAAAGTCATTTTTCAAGGAGTTTTTTTTTTTGTTGTGTCATTTTACTGAATGTTTCCAGTACTCCTCGTCATAACGTTTTATTACGCGTTGTAGGATTTTAGATACGTTTTCTAAAAAAATACATTCAGCTGTCGACAAAATGAAGAAACTTTGCATTACTAGAAATCTGCATTCCTCACTGTTAACCACTGAAATTGAAATTCAAGGAGGTTTAAGGAGTTTTAGGTGAACTTCTAAAATTTAAAGGCTTTTCAAGTGCTCTTGAAAACGAAAAATAAATTCAAGGAGTTTAACGAATAGCACGAACCCTGTAATACGAAAGCGCACTCAACTTATCGCAATTATCCTTATCAAAATATCTATGTGCAACCTGGTTAAAAACTTTATGTTGTAAAAAAAGAAAGAGAGGTTTTTGAAGAGGAGATGTATTTGTACTTTATTGATAATTTTCTCAATTTAAATATGTTTTATTCAACCATACAACGCGATGTCAAGTTTTATGATTGAGGAAAGCTTGAAATCAGTTACTTGACGAGTTACATTTGGTTTTTTGGAGCCCTTGAATCCAACCAGCGCCCACGAGCCTCGTCTTGGTGGTAAAAGTGGCTCTGTTGCTCCCAGGCTCCGTAGTGCATCCTGTGCTCCAGTCGCGTAATCAAATGAATCACCCTGCGTAGCTATTAAGACGTAAGTATTATCTTGAAGGTCCCGGATGAAAGACGTCAAGGTCTGTGCAGCAGTTATGTCGCTATAAGTGTTAACAGCTGTTCTGTTCAGAAAGTTTCCTTCTTGGTCAAGAGTTACAATGTTGTGTCCCACTTTCTGTGAAAAAAATGCAAGGTTAGGGAGCTTTGAGAAATGATAAATGGTCGGATCTAGTAACAGGATCCTCATCTAAAGTAGTTCCTAAAGCTAGTCATTTTATCTTTTTATCACGTAAAATTCGGCAACAAATTAAATTTTAGCTCTCACATCTTTCAAATAAATCAACCTTTGATGTATAGACTTAGCTGAATAGGACAATCGCATGACGTTTGGAGGGCATATAGGTTTATTTGTGGCCCTAGTAGCGTTATTTACGCCCGAGCGAAGCAAGGGGGCAAATGATTCTACGAGGGTCACAAATAAACTATATGCAAGACAAACGTCATTATCAATACACAAGGCCAAAATAAGGTACAAATAAATTTGCTGGTTGAAGTCAGAATTTTGAAAAGAAGTATGGGGCTTCTTCCATTTTAAAACAAAATCTCCAGACCTCAAACGTTCACCGCAGAACTACAAAGTGACAAACAAAAGTTCGAGCCAACTCTGGCATTGAAATGTTATCCTCAGGATCTCATTGGCCGAGTGAAGTTGTTAGGGGTCTCTGCATCCTATTGGAATCAGGGCGGCAAATGTATTTACAGCCCGCTCATTTACCGTTTGGCCCGCAAAAAGGCGAGTTTTACATACAGAGGGCAATTGGTCATTTGGCCACTTGTATTGATAATAATGGTTTTTTAAATGTTTCCTTTTTTTGATGCACTCTATAGGTTTTACGTTCCTTTTCGAGCTAAAGAAAGAAATAGACTAAGATCGACAAATCACAGCGCGCCCACGTGCGAGCCTTGGGATTCGAACTCGGGTCGACAATATTGGGAGATGTGAGTGATAACTTTTCGTAAATCCGACTCTCATCGAAAATCCCGATTCCGAATCGAATCAAATGGCATACGAAAAATCCTGATTTTGACATCCGTTGTTATAATTATTTTAAAATTGTTGTGATACTTATAATAATAATAACAACATTGATAAAGATAATATATAGATAAACGGTAGTGTTAATACATGCGCAGAAAAATATAATATAAGTAACATGTAATAAAATATAGGAGACGAAATAAGATAAGAAATTAAAGTACAAAATAATAAAAAAACAAAGGGAAAAACATGGAGAACCAGCAAAAAGAAAAATAATAACGAAAACGATAAAGATAAGGATAATGGTAACAAAAAAACCGACATGAATAAATAAGTTGTGTATATACAATAAAAACTGTATACCGTATTTCATCTATTTAGATTCCCAGGGGGGGTAATCGAAGTATAGGTGACTAGGGGGTCCGACGTATTTTTTTGGCTCAAGAAATTGGTCACTTATTCTTTTAGGTCTTAAAAAAATACGTGTATTGTTTTGGGTCACATCTCCGAACCTTTCGTTGCGAATAATATTCATTCGAACTTTTTTTCAGCGACGTGTGATTTCTGGAAAAACTGCTAATATTAAGAGTTCAATTGATTAGCTAAGAAATTTCATTAGCCTATTGATGTAAAATCATGTATTAAAAAGCTCTCTTTGATTGAATAAATCAGTATTGAGGTATTTAAGTCTTGTATTTTTTTTGGGTAGGATATTTTGATGCCAAATATCTTTTTGGGTCTAAAATTTCAGGCTCGTGAATATTTTTGGGTTTGCAATATGAAGCTCCGTCGGACTCCCCCGTCGTGTATACTTCGAGTACCCTCTGGGTTTAGATCCCCCCTGTCCCTTCTAATTTGCGTCAACCCTTCTTTTAGCGCCCACCCCTATCAAATACTTAATTAATAAATAAATCTTAGTAGAGTCATAACAAACTAAGAATGCTGATTTTATCGTTTGTTTATTTGTGATGTTATGTTCAATAACTGATCGACTTTAATATTATGGGTTCTACGGTATGATGTTGGGTTTCATTATAATACATTTATTGTTAGTTTATTTGGAATACACCAATTTTGTATTTGGTTAGTTTTACAAAAACAAATTGCAGTGAAATGTGGTTGTGTGAATCAATGTATTTTCCTTTCTCTACGTGAAAATCTATAAAGCCCGAAGCCCCTATTTAGCCCCAAGCCCCTATTTAGCCCCCACTCCCTTCTAATAAGCCCCCACTCTAGCACTAGCAAAAAATTAAAAAATAAAGTAAGCCCCCAGGGCCCGGTTGTTCAAAGGTCGATTAGCACTAACCCAGGGTTAAGTTTTTAATCCGAGCTTGTGTTTCTTACGATCCATAAACTGACTTTGCTTGGAAGTTTGGGGTTCACTTGTTTTTAGTGTTGGAAATTCTGAGCAGTGATCATGAGCAAAGAAAACCTTTCATTGTAAAGAAATTACTGTTTGAATTTTACCTTAACCCAGGGTTAAAGTTAACAAGCTTTTGAACAACCCAGCCCAGGGGGCTAAATAGAGGAAGTACGGATAATTGTAAATTATGTGTGATTCAAAAAGTAAGTTTTTTGTTACCTTCGGACTATAATCAATACCATCAACTCTGATCACAGACGCACCACAACCGATTCCAGTTATCTTTGGATCACTACAAGCTTGTGATTTCAAGTACACATGTATGGGAGCTATAGACAAAAGGAGTTAGAGGCAAGAAGTAATCACAGACTCCGTTCAACTACCACGAAGTGGTTCTGCTGACTACAGATAAAACCACTTTATAAACTCTGCTTAGGGGCGGACCATTTGATTTTTTTTTAAATATGCGTCGTATATTAATCGTGTGTGATATATGTGACCTAATTCTATAGTTATATTTGTCTTTACCTCTATTTTTATCTTAGCTATATTTATATTTATATGGTTGTCAGTGTAAATCATGTCTGACCCTACCAGTAATTCAGAGGAATCTGCGAATGGTGGAAATAAACAAATATTTTTATTATTATTATTATTATTATTATTATTATTATTATTATTATTATTATTTATTTTGAGGGAAGGGGGGTGGGTGATTTTGAAAAAGAATTTCTTGCAAGCTTCATTTTGAAGAAAAAAAATTGCATACAAAACAAAAAAAGATATCCTGTATTGCAATAAAAGGGGAAAAAATCCTGCCCACCCCATGAACAAAAAAAAAATTGGAGGAAAAAATCACCTACCCCCCCCACCTCAAAAGTAAAATGGTCCGCCCTTTAGTGCTAAGTATAGGCAAGACAGATAAACATTTGATTTTAACTCGTTTTTATCCATTTGCAATCTATGTGAAAAGTCCCGCTTGTAACTATGATAAGGTTTTGCAGAAAGGATTCGGGAGTTCTCATTTGCGGGAAAACACCTCCAAATCGGACCTCTAAGGAAACAGGTTATCACCGGAACAATGGGGATCAAACCATCAAATCATCTCAAACCGCCGAAATTTAAATGGTAACACGTATTATATATTGATATTATCATCATCATTCATAACTGCAATAGTTCTGTTATTACTTCTAAACCTCACCAATTGACATTCATCCTTTATACTCTTGATATATCATTATACTGTTGGCATAATACCTGTACTGCAGCCGTACAACTCAACTCGCAGACACGGATGGCCGACCCACAACACGGGACGGAACTGAACGTACCGGGCCTCTCTAGGCTCGATCAGATATTGGCGTACGACTGTGTTCTTGTCCGAATTGCCGCGGAATATCTGAAAGAAATAGTAGTTATTGTGATGGGGTTTCTACCACGCTATGAAGAGACGCAGCGCGACTCTTTGATTAATTTGCCTATAAAATATAGCGTTTCAAACTTAAACTTCCAAAATTTGAGATGTGTAAGACAAATATTGGCGATATTATACGCGCTTAATATGTTTCAGCCGAAAAATGGCAGTTGTTTCGCGCGGCCAAAATACTACGTAAAAACAGCTTGTGACGTAATCTAGGGGACATAAACTAACTTTTTGGTCTAGAGGAGAAGCAGAAAAAATAAGAAAAAGAGGAGATTATTGTGTTGCTGCCGCTCCCAACGGGAAAAACTGCCAAAACATAAAGAATTGGCATGTTTAATTTCTGAAATCAAAATCCACCGATGTGTCCGCTACATTACGTTGAACCAGTTCCAGACCCAGGCACTTTAAATGCACTGTATTTAAAAGCGGCGAACGCGGATCCAAGGCCCTCTCTAGTCACTGACTGTATTTATTCTCTGTTATATCAGGGTCAAGGAAAATTTTTCTGTGCAATAGATTGCTTTCCTGATTTATATATCATCTCAGAATGTCAGTTATAATGACCTTTTTGAAATATTTTTATTAGTAAAACAGCAAATCCATGGCGCTACTGACAATTTGCGAGAGCCTATGATGTTGTGGAATGGAATTTGCTGTGCATCATTTTCTGCGTCTGTTTCTCGTTGGTATTTAGAGAGAACTACAACTAGTTTAATATAATAACAGCCATTAAAATGGCAACTACAGCTCAATTTATTTACCTTGGTCTTGTTATGCTCCATAGTTACCGTCCAACGGACTCCATCTAAACTGTACCATAATTGGTAGCTGGACACCCACTCGTTCTCAGTAGTAGAATTATGACCTTGTGTTGCAACGCCACTAATGACGTAGAGATGGCCCAAGTCCACCTGCAGCCATTCGAATGACGTGTCGTTCATCGGGCACCATGCCCCCGCACTGTCATTAGGCGCTTTATTCAATCTAGCAAAAGCTGGGCTATAGTATTTGCTACGCTGTGAGCTGGCCAAGAACCTCTGATCTGGAATAGCACCACACGCTGCTCCCAAAGGCGATTTGCATTCTTTAAATAAGGATGATGTTTTATTTATTTGTTTTATTTTTATTGTTTTATTTATTTTATTTATTTTAATAGTTTCAACCACAAAAAATACAATAAATAACAAATTGCAATATTGAATGCAATGAGAGAATAAGAAATATATACATGCACGTTATTGCCAGATATACATTTAAAGTAAGGTTGAAAGAACCTTTGAAACCATAAGGTTATTCCAAAAGATCTCCTTGACAGTTGACAAAAGAAACATACATGTATAAATTAAAAAAATATTCGTGTCAAAAACAGACGTCAGCAAAGACTGATTAAACAACGTGAATGCAACAAAAGTTCACAATATTTCATTTGGTTTTGCAGGTTTTGCATTTGTTTTCAGCCTATTTTTCAATTTTCAATGTATAAAAAGTTAAAGTTAAGTTAAGCCTGGGCAGGATATGGAACACGCATAAATATGGCACTACTTCGAGAGTACATAATTGAAAAAAATTTTTTTTAATATCTTCTTGTTAATTCTGATAATAGAAGTTATGTTAGTCCAGTAATAACAATAATGATAATAAAAACAATAATTATTATGACGGTGACGATTTAACTATAGGTAACAAATCAGTTATACCATACCCACAGATATGTTCATTGAACTGTATAATATTTAATAAGTATTTAATTACCTGGCGTAGCGACCCAGTTGATTGTTACAGGTGAACGTTTGTTTAGGGCCTCTGGTATTTTTTTCAAGCAGACTCTGAAGCCAGTCTTGTCGAGTATCTATTGATTTTATTCCAACAATTATTTAAAACAAACGTGTACAAACCGATATTTCATTATTCTTTAAGATATTCCCTGACTAGCGTGCCTTTGAAATCCGATAAAAGACGCGAAACCTTTATTAAATTTATGAATTCGCCCCATGTAACAGAATCCACAGAGGTTCTGGATTCCGGATTCCGACCCCCTGGATTCCGGATTCCACTCTTTTGTATTCCGGTTTCCAAGATAAGCCTAAATCACTGGATTCCGGATTCTGAGCACTTTGGATTCCGAATTCCAAATCAAATCTGGATTCCAGATTCCACAATTGTGGATTCCGGATTCCAACAATCAAATTTGGCTGGATTCCGGATTCTGGATTCTGTTGCATGGGGCGAATGAAGGGACTGACTGACTGACCAACCAAATGAATGATTGGTTGACATTTTGATTGATCACATCATTGTTTGACTGATTGACTAACTAATTTAAAGACTGATCCAATCACAGATCGATTGAATGACTAATTTGTTAAATGATTGCATTGATTGGACGATTAGATGAGTTTTTGAGTAATTGATTGACAATTGTTTATTTGCAAATTTTCATTCTTACGTATTTACAAGTTTCTCTTTTGTTGATATTGGTGCCACCCAAACGAATTAACTAAAAATTTCTCAAAACCAACTGGCTATAATGACAGCTGATTAAATAAATAACTTATCGACTGAATGAGTTGAATTAATTGACTATGTAACTGAAATATTCCAATTGTTCAGTTCTGTTTTATTGCAAAAACAACAACAAAACTAAAAAATGATTCGCGTTGGATTAAGTGTGGGTACGTTTTAAAACTTTTATTTTAAAAATATACCATTTTCGGATAATTTGATCTAAGTTTTTTGTTTGCCAAACCTTATAAAACACCTCTACAGCTGGTATAAAGTTTAGAAATAACACTAGCTTTATATAATTGTACGTTGTTTGTCTGTTTTACGTTACTTTGGTGTCATACCTCCAGCCACGACGCGACACTTCCGCCATGGATTGGGTTCAGGTATGATGCATTATGGGATGAGCTAATAAATACCTTTGGTCTCACATCGTAAGGAATCTTGAAATTCACCGTCTGTCGGAAGGTACATGCAGTATTATAACTTTACTAATTATATGGCTTGGTGACCAGGTAGTTGTTAATTCAACCCCTGTGTACTAAATATAATAGAGGAGTTAGCAGCACGTTTACGTGAAACGTGAACGTCAAGAGCGACACGTGACAACAATTTTCCCGCCATTTTTCACGTTTGGTTGTTAATTTTACGTACCCGGCAAACGCGAAACAGCTTGCGTTCACAGAGAAACGGCACAACAGCCAAACGTAAAAAACTGCGGGAAAATTGTCGTCACGTGGTCACTCTTGCCGTTCACGTTTCACGCAAGCATAATGCTAAATCTCTCTATTAATAGTTACGTACGTAAGGAACATTTCCTTTTAAGTTCAGCCTGAAAGGTTCCTTAATGGTTCTTTTCAACAAATTTGAACAATAAGATGATTTTACAGACACTTCTAAAGAACTATAAAATGAATGAATAAGAACTTGTGAAACCAACGACAATGTTGTTAAAAGATGATAGCGTGCCTAAGAAGAGACAAATTGCAAGGTTACTCTTGAGTATAGTTGTTGCTCTGATGCGACAACCCGAAGGAGTCGAGTCTACATGTTTTTTTTCTCTTCTCTTTATTTCTCTTTGAGTCTCTTTTTCTGTGTGTCCTATTATAACACATTCTTTTTTCTTTTAAATCTCCCAATTTGTGTCTTCTCTCTCCGTCTGTCTACATATCTCTTATTCTAAATACAAGGTCTTTTTATACTGTTTATAAGTCAACTCGATACAATTAAAACTTTAACCTATTTACAGACATTCAGTTTTGAGAACTGAGAAAACTAGCGAACAGTTCAGCATAGGTAAAACACATCTAAATCTGTTTGTTTCACTGTTTAGAAAGTGCATTACAGGACAGCGCAAAACAGGGTGTGTACTTAGATGATTACTAATTAAGTACTTTTACAAGTTTTATCTTTAGAACATTCCTGGACGTGGTCCAAGGGCACCACGTAGGATAAAAACATCCTGAGTTTAGACTGACCGTGACTAATAATTCGTTACATAACAACATCATTTTCAATTGATATTTAACAAGAGAAAGTTAACTGTTGCTCTCCTCGATAAACAGAATAGTATATTTCTCTATTGTTTACCTGACAATAGGCATTGTTATCTGCTACTGAAGGAGGATGGATGTTGGGAAAGTAAAGCGAGTCGTGTTCAGAGAAGATATTCCTAGGTAGATTCTCGTACGCCAGCCAATTCTATAATAAAAAAGATTCGGTTTATAAGTTGGGAATCAGGTTGGCCTATGGGTTAGCACTAACACCTCCCACCACTAAGGACCCAAGTTCGAATCCTGGGGTTCGCACGTGGGCTGAGATTTATCGATCTCAATCTGACTCCGAGGGTTTTTCTCCGGGATCTTCGGTTTTCCTCCCTCCTTTTAATCAACTTTCACGCCAAAATCTGTGCCGTCGACCGCTTAAACATTAGCCTCTGGCTTGTGAGATTGCAATGGGCAACCACTCCCTGTGAGTAAAAACGTTAAATGAAAGTATTTATTTACTTACTTACTTACTTACTTATTTGTTTATTTGTTTATTTGTTTATTTATTTATTTATTTATTTATTTGTTTATTTATTTATTTGTTTATTTATTTATTTGTTTATTTATTTATTTATTTATTTATTTATTTGTTTATTTATGTATTTATTTGTTTATTTGTTTATTTATTTATTTATTTATTTATTTATTTGTTTATTTATTTATTTATTTATTTGTTTATTTATTTATTTATTTATTTATTATTCATTCATTCATTCATTCATTCATTCATTCATTTATTTATTTATTTATTTATTTATTTATTTATCTATTTATTTGTATAAGAAATCGCATGGGGCCGAGTAAAATTAAGGATTAATTTCACGAGTGTTTTCAGTTTTTTTCCAAAATTGCCCGAGTTGCAGAGCGACGGGGGTAATTTGGAAAAAAAATTGAAAACACAAGTTAAATTAATCCTAAATTTTACAAGGAACCATGCAATTACATGTTTATGACATCGAGGGCAAGATTCTTCGCTTTCGCGTACTCTTCAAGGCGTTGTTCGACTTTTCTTGCTGCTGCCCACTTCTGAAACACGTTTATCCAATAATCAGGGGCCGCGGAGACGGGGGGGCCGCGGCCCCCCCACTTTTTGTGCCCAAAAAAATTAATAATCAATTGAATATGAAAATGTATTTTTTTCGAAATTTTGATAATTTTCAGTTCTCAGGCATACACTGGGAAAATTTCAGTAGTCGCGAGGTCTGGAAACCTTGTAAAATCATTGCAAATAAAGTCAAATACTACGATTTTATTTAAGTATTTCTCGTTTTTTCAATAATTTAATTTTTTTTTTTTGATGGCGGCCCCCCCACTTTTTATTATGCTCCGCGGCCCCTGATAATTTGTACTTTTTCTCGTATTTTCGTTTTCACTAGAAAACATTAAATCTATAATTCCGTTTTTATCAATTACGGCAAACCGCGAAGCCATTGTTGCCAAAACAACATATTTTGCAAACCAGCGACCAATCAGCGCCAAGTAATCGTGCCCTTGATTAAAGAAAAAACCCTCCCTCCTGTGCCAATCAGCTCCGAGTAATTTTGCCCTCTATGTTATAAATTTATTTATTATTAAAAACTATGCTAAACACCGATAAAATTTGACAATTAAGGGGAGGACATAATGAAGAATTGTTTAATTTACTCAACGTCGATGCAAAATTTATTTATAAACGAAGATGATATCTATGTTTATAAAGAAATTTAGCTTCAACGTTGAGTAAATTAAACAAGTCAATTTCGAACAAGGTTTATGGTCGCTTTAAAAACTAGCTTAAGTGATTGACGATTTGAGCGTAAAAACTTCGTGGGAGCAGCTGATTTAATCAGAGAGATTACTGTTCAATCTGCAGACACGTGTTTCGTTGCTCTACAGCTCATCAGTGCAGCTTGGAACGATCTGAATAGTAGTTACTGGTTATATTTATATCCATGCGATATCCTTAGGCTGTCGCATGTGGGATGACATAGGCAATACATTCAGATAGTTTTCAAACTATCACAAGGGTACGGTAGTGAGCATTGCATCATTCAAATAGGTAACCATGGCACTTTATATAGATTACTATCTGTTATTTAGCTGTAAGAATTTAGAGGAAATGTTTTGAAAATGCCAAACGCTTAAAACGTCAGTTTCATAAAAACTTCAACTTTGGAACATTTGTGTGACCTCTTTTGTCAAGGTTTGGGAATTTGAAAAAAACATATATTAGCCTACCACATGAATATTTTTATGGATGCCATCAAAATACTGCATTTCCCGAAGACAAATCTTGAACGATGTTGTCGTAACATCCTGGGTCCAAAGAGTAGCAGCATCATGTTTTTGATCCTCGACCATGTGTTCTGACGTCACAAGTATCTCTGGCGGTGCACTGAACTGGTTCTAACAATAAAAAGTTTACTGGAGGTAATTCACCTACTCACTTACTTACTTACTTACTTACCTACTTACTTACCTACACTACTTACTTATTTACTAACCTACTTATTTACTTACTTACTTACTCACTCACTCACTCACTCACTTACTTATTTACTTACTTACTTACTTACTTACTTACTTACTCACTCACTCACTCACTTACTTATTTACTTACTTACTTACTTACTTACTCACTCACTCACTCACTCACTTACTTATTTACTTACTTACTTACTCACTCACTCACTCACTTATTTACTTACTTATTTACTTATTTACTTACTTATATATTTAATCCTCGTAGTCTTACAACTATACAGGATTCTAAAAAATATCGATAAAAGATACTTTACCGGAAATTTACTAAAACCTTTATAAAAATAGACATAGATTTTAAAGATAGTCATCTTTTTACAGTCTAAAATACTTTTTTGTCTGCATTCATTTCAATAATTATGAAACAGGAATCTAAAGCGTCAATCAAAAGCTGACGTAAGTCAGATCTCTTCAGGAAGTCATTATATACTCCCACAATTTGGTCGTGTTACGTGATTAGCTCAATTGTTAAGATCTCTGCCTTCCAACCGCAAGGTCCCAGGTTCGATTCTCGTCTCTGCCACAATTTCAACGTTGATTTGAACTTCTTTTCCGCTAAAGGTGGCTCGGCTTTCCATCCTCACAAGGTCCGTATTATAAACGAGCACCAGCTCCGGCTGAGAGCAAACCTGCGAGGGATTAGTGTCCCGTCCAGGGGAAGTCAAAGGCTCACAACTGTTTAACACTACAGAATCTGGAGATCCATTTGGCCACTAAATATATTTGTAATAAGATTTCAGGTTCGATAACTTGCATAAGAGAAGAAAAGCTATACATGGTGAAAGCATATTCTTACCCGCCTTACATCAATTGTTTGGCAAGTTGTCCCTTCCCACCAGTTTGGGATTATTTCTTCTCCTACTGCAGCACCACGTGGTGCCCCCTGAAAAGCTATCCAATCAAGTGTGGTTGTTCCATAACCAGGGGGGACACTGGTCCTCTCTCGAGCGGATCTCATCACGCAAGCTGTAAAAGTGGTTGAAGTAACTTTTTCTACCCACGTAGAGAATGCATCATGTACCACTGACCCGCGCTGCAGCACGACAAAGAAAGAATATAAACAGCTTTATTCATTTCCCAATTCTTAATTTAACCAATAAATAATGCATATGTAAAGGAAGATGTGTGGACATTAGTGATGTTGATGATATGAAAGAAATTGGTGGTTTTTACAACGTTGATGTAATACATAATAATACAATTTTTCTTTTACTCCTTAGTTTTAGTTTCGATTGAGAAGATATATCAAATACTAGAGACAGTGTTTCATCACATTTCCAAACACTGAGAAGAGAGTTGAAAATACGACGCGCAGCGGACTATTTATGACGAAATTCGAAGTGCTTGGAAACGTGATGAAACACTGTCTTGAGTATTTGATATATCTTCTCAATCGAAACTAAAACTAAGGAGTAAACGAAGAAATAAAATCGTAAAAATATATGCTAATTAAGATAACATTTCCAAACCATGGTCACGGTTATGATTTCTTTTGTTTTAACTTGATGAATTATTAATGAGTTTGAGAAGGTGTTAATATGTTTTTTTGTGATTTTGCATGACAGCAACATTATAGAAGTGATAATGACGATGAGAATGTATACAACGATGATGACAATGATCAAGGAAGCGTTTACGCTTTTTTTAAACAAATAACCCATTTACTTATAGGAACTGGGGCTCTCAGTAAAATCTAACAACTCGCTTAGCAAGCATGAGGGCTCAAATGGAATTTTCAAAGAATTATCAAAAATGGAATTTGTAAAATGTAAAAAAAAGTAAAAATATTTGTGGAAATTTCATATTACAACAAATTAAAAAAACCTGCAATAATTTTTTTTTTATATCAAACTAATTGGATAAAACAGAAAATAAAGTCAACAAATGTATAGAGAGAGCTAGAAAGCTAAATCCTTCTAGGAGCCTATATAGCTAGTGGCCCATGGATCCGGGACTTATCTCTGGTTTCTGTAATGTTAAGCAAATGAGAGACTCTAACTCCCCCTGGATGGGACACTAAACCATCGCAGGTCGTTAGCTCCCAGCCGAAGCTGGTACTCATTTACCGACCTCGTGAGGATGGAAAGCTGAGTAAGCTTTGGTGGAAAAGAAGGTCACACAAATTTTCAAATTTCGGCAGAGCCGGGAATCGAACCTGGGACCTTACGGTTGGAAGGCATAGATCTTACCAACTGCGCCAACCACGCCGCTCTTCAAATATGTAAAAAAACAACATTTGTTTGAAAGAATCAAAAGTTTCAGTTCTCTCACCATTCCGTTATGGTTTACAGTAACGAAAATATGAATAGGTCTTGTTGAGTAGAAGTTCGAAGCGGACGAGTTGATAGGAATTTCGTTACACTGGAAATCCTTCAATCCCAGTGACATGGTTGTACTGCCTTGCATCACTGTAAAAGCTGTGACATAATTGAACAATTAGTAGAATAAACAGCTGAGACGAGGTTAACAAAATAAGTTAACAATGGATCGGAACAAGATAAAGATGAAAATGTTAGGAAAATATGTGATTGATAGCAATCAATATGTTATAAAATTGTGTGTGGACAGCAAATCATTTTAAAAACAGGCCTTTACTTTTTTGAAATCTCGTCTATCGTAATTTGCTTCGGCCTTAATTCCAAATGCTTTGTATTATAATTATTAACTGAACATGATTATCATGAATTTGTTAGTTTTTTAGCGTAGATTAACTTAGTTAGTTGATATTATAATTATTAATTGAACATTATTATCACGAATTTGTTAGTTTTTTAGCGAAGATTTTTAAATTACTAATAAAAGGCCTCTCGTATCAACAAATTCAGTCTTTTGAACTCAACTTTTTTCCAAGGGGAAATGGCCTAAAAATTACCTTCTGCTTTATTAATATCTTTATAACGGCAAACCGATGAGCCTGGTGGTTTAATAGACCGAAAATGTTTGTTTTATGTTTTTATATTATATTGAAATAATAACTTTTAGCCTTGATTCTTTAATAAGAAATGCATTAACAGGCGCGTACGCAGGAAGGGGTGCATCGGGTGCACGTGCACACCCCCCCCCCCCCCACCTGATAAAAAGGTCCGCTCAGTCAGATCAGGTACGGCAAGAACAATCAAAAAGGGATGAA
>JAOEHV020503085.1:0-21240 GCA_025447995.2 Isaurus tuberculatus
TTTAGCAAAATATGTTTTAGTTATTGTTGGGATTTGATAAGTAAGATAAAATATTCGCATGAGATCTTTATGAGGTTCAAAACAGCTCGCCTGCGGCTCAATGTTTTAAATCCTCATAAAGATCTCCTGCTCATATTTTATCTATTACTTAAAGATCCTGGTTCACTCAGAAGCAAGCTTTGTGAGTTGTCTCTCAGCCGCACCTTTATCTGTTCTCTTCGCCATATTGTTCACTTTTAGAAAGATCAAAACAGAATGTTCAATTATTCCGAATTTGTGGTGATACCCAATCAAAGTTTGATTGAAAATTCCAACGGATTGGGAAAACAAAAATTAATTTTGAGATTGTTGTGATATTTTTGTTAAATTGTCATTACACATCGTTACAAAGAGACGAAATAGAGTTTATTTCGATCTGATATCTTGATAGATAATAAACAACAAGTAGCAAATAAAAACGAGTATTATTAGGCAGTGTTACTGAGTTTCTAGTCATATCCGCCATCGCTTATTTATGGATTGGTTACTAATTCTTTACTTTTCTTTTGAAAAAAAAGGACGCAGAACTTAATACCGTCCAACCCCCTCCCTCTAAGTTCTTAGTAGCTCGCTTCTTTGAAAATATCTGTCGAATCATAGTTTGTTACTTCAAAGTTTTTTCAGTATGTCAAAAACATTCGTCTTGTTAAAACTGCAGTTTTCTACTATTTTGAAGAAAAACAGTGAAATCACAACAAAACATTTTATACAGTTCCTCGTCTTCAAACAATTTACTTAGCCAGGCATTTTCAGTCAAATCGTTTTCTCAATATTGACAAATCATTTAATTCCCATTTTCACTGATAGAACATTACATTCATATTTTGTCTTTTGACGAACTCTACGGCCCATTTTAAATAAGTTTTTTGTTTCAGTAAGGTTTTTTTGGAATCTTCTCGTAAGGTACTAATTCAACTAGGGGCAAAATACCTCCGTTTAAGCCTGAATTGAAGATTGACAAAAAGTTAAAGAGTTTGGAGGTTTTGAGAATGATTTAAGTTTGAGGGATTATATTGAGTTGTGCAAGTAGTATTTAGTTGTCTGACAGTGACATCAATCATCCGGGCCCTGATATTTTGTTGTTTCTCTCGAACTTACCCTTAAGCCCGCCGCACACCTAAATTAAGGAAAGAACTTTATTTACCATATAGTTCTGTCGCACCTCCTCCTTAATAAAATATTCAAAATATTGAAAACTTTGGTATAAAGTGAGGTCTGCACTTGAATTGAGAAATATATGTTAATGAATTGAATTGAATTCTCATTATAATTTCTCGCCTAGCTTATTTTTTGGCTAAAAAACTTAGGAGACGGTTTTTGTCTGTTTTTAAGATAAAAGAAAGCTTCTAATAAAAAGAGTTTAATTAATTTTTGAGATTGGATTTATATACCGTTTAGTAACGAATAGTATAAAATAAACTTTTTCCTTCAAGTTTGCGAAATATTAATTTGATTTGATAACGAATTCTTTTCAAGGACAGTTACTTATGAAACTAAAACTTGTTGCCTCTAACCTAAAGCCAAACTTTTCCTGTAAAAGCAAAGAGAAAATGATTATTAACCTAGAGATAAAACCAAACTTTTTTCCCTGTAAACGCAAAGGAAAAATGATTACTCAAACGAAAGATGAGACGTTTATTACATAAAATAAATCACTAATATTCAAGTTTAATCTGAAAAATCATTATTAATATTGATGATAAATTTTGTATTCATCTCGCTCGACAAACTGTCTGTCACCACTGCTGTCACTTGCACACGTACGTTTGTTTAGTTAAAAAAGGCTATAAGAGTAATAAATAAGGATGGCGACAAAAATATTCAAGATTATACCTAAAATTAGAGTTATATGTGAAATTGATCAATTATAAACTTGAGCAAACACAGGTGCAATTTATGAAAGGAAAGAAAACAAAACAAAAACTTTACATGCAAGTATTCTTAACGTTAACTTTTATATTTTTGAGATTTAAATTTTCGAGTTTGAAATTGAGGTGAAGGCAAAATTCTTCTTTAAATATCAAATAGTAAGTGGTAAGGTTTTAAAAAATTAGAAATTTGATGACACTTTCTAGATCTTCAAATAATTCTTTGTGAGAATAACAGAACTAACTGTTATAAAGTTTTCTAATCTTGCTTTAAAGTGATTACCTTAAATGCTAGTTTTGATTTTGCATAAAAATCTGTTTGACATTTAAAGAGTACCGACTATAGTAATGAGGCGGGTTAATTGATAAGTTAAACATAAAATGTTCATATTTCATCAATTGAGTTAGAGTTTTCTATTCTATTTATTACTGAGAATCTTTATGTTAATTGTTCTGAAATGCTTCCTGTTTTTTCTATAAAGCGTATAAAGAGAATTATGAACTAACTTTGGGAGAGATTTGTTAAGAATGTCGGCGCGTGCGGACGCAAGACCATTTAACAACTAAAGTAAGTACAACAATTTTTAAATCAGATTTAATTTTTGTTTCCATGTATCAAGACTAATACCCTGTTTGTAATTGCTGGAAAAAGAGTCCCGAGGGTAGCCGACAGGGGACGATATTGAGCGCGCTAAAAGGCTGTTTTTCAATGAATGTCAGTCGCGAGTTACGAGTCTCTTAAGTTAGACAATGAAAAGGAAGTGGAACTTTTGTAATAATTAAGAAAAACTTACTGGTTTTGATTTAAAAATTCTATTCGTTGTCAGCCTAGAATGTGTTGCAGCTTATGGTGTATTTCTTTAGAAAGCTGCCGCTCTCGCCGAGGTTTTATAGTCGATTCAAGAGACTATGAGTTCTACAAACGCTTCACAAATTAGAACACCGATCTCGCAACAAGAGCAAGCTTGAATCAGCCATAACTGATCAAAGAGTTGCATTAGAACGATTATGACTCTTTCATAAAAAAAAAAAATCACTCAAAAACCCGGACAGTTTAAGTCTGTTGATGTTGACGAGTGGGAAAATTCATATAGCAAAAAATCTGGTTTTCAAAAATAACTGCTTTTTTGAATGTCTTTATAACGAGGTGCCAACGAATTTTATTAGAGAATCACTTGAAAATTTTTACGGAAATTAAACAAAAATGCAACATTGTCTAGAAACTGAGATAAAGGAAATTAAACAAACTTATAATTTCTAATATTTTTATAATACAATTAAGTTTCGTTTCATTAAACTTTCATCTAAAAGTGTTTTTAACAAAATTAAATGGAGGTTTATGCCACCGAAAACGGAGGTTTTCGACAATGCTCTCCAGGGTGAAGGTTTTTTAATAGAGGTGCGGCTTTTAAGTGTGGCCGGGCAAAATTGGAGGTTTTCGAAAACGCTTACGTCACTGCTCGTTTGTATATCTTGACTATCTTTGTTTCTATAATGCGAGAAGTACATACAGTCAATCAGTCATGTAGACAATTTGCCGTTCACGTTTTTCGACCTGGGTTTCGATCCTGATTGCCAGCTTGGAGCTTGTTGCATTTATACATCTTTATACTTTTATTGGTTATAAGAAGGCAATAGAAAGTTCTGCGATCATTTGTCGGTCGTTTCTTGCAAAGATCACGTCCAAATTAAATCGGTGCTTAATTAAAGTAAGCGGAAATCCCGCTATTGAATTCAAAACAAAAACACGCTCGAGTAAATCCTGGTGATGAAAACCTCGGAGGTTTTCTAATACGTTTTTGTGCTCAAGTATGGACGGTCTAAAAAGCATAACAGCGCTAGTGTGAGACGTAAGTTTTTTTTTAAAATGCGTTTTCATGAAACTGTAAACGGAGGTTTTCCAAAATGTACTAGTGTGTACGGGTCCTTAGTGTTTTTTCTTTAAAATGAAATTTCTCTGTCAAGGAGGCTTTCGCAACACAGAGAGGCACCATTGCCTAAGATTTAGGTCAGCTGCCGAATTGCAGACATAGCTTTTAATTAAATAACTTAAAACTCAAAGTTTACACCGTAAACAGTGTAAGGTGCTGAATTGAATAACAACACTGATCAACATTATTTAATAGATAATTAAAATAGATGAGTAGAAAAAAAAATTTGTGAGCTTTAAATGAAATTTAGTAACTGTCGTACAAGAATCCGTACGAGCGGACGCATTGCAATGATTTGTTTTGCATTTTCGAATGGTATTACGTCAGAGATGTTTGATGTCCATCAAGATGAATCGCAATTTGAAATAATTCAATAATTGTATTTGAACGTGCTCTTTTTTAGATTACGGCGCATGACATGAAACAATTTGTTCGTGTTCTCCGCCTACATGATCTTGAGATACCAGTGCTCTCCGGTCAAGTAAAATCAATATTACAGTTTTCTTTGAAACAGAAATCAAGCGGTACTTACAACAAAATATTTCATGTTTTTTTGGAAGATTATCAAAGACTCGAGTTCCTTTTTGTATTTGACAGTTTTTCGGACCTGGTCTGCATCCAAAGTGGTTAGACATTTTTCCCGAATCATTTGGACTATCTGGTGGGTTTTGAAGCTTTACTAAACTTTAGTCAAAGATATTGTGATTATGTTTCGCATTTAATATCATATCTTGTATGTGGTTCTAAATGTTTTTAAAGGAATTTTTTATTTGAAGTGACCTTTTAAGACAACTATCGCAATCAAATTATAATGAATAAAAAAAACCGCCCGGAGGCCAAACCTGCTATAAATGGACATGAATAAAAGCAGGATCTAGGAACACATTCATTTATCATTATACACATGCAAACTGTGTCCCGCCGGCACACGGACAAAAAGGAAAGGAATTTATTAATAGAAACGGAAGTCTTTTCAAACGTGCCAGAAAAGTTTGGAAATTGTCAAGCTTGAAATATATTATTCGACTGAGTTCCGGGAACATTAATTTCTCAAAACCACAGGCGCAAAGGTGAGATAATTTTATAAATCGATTTTTAGACAAAAAATGAGTTCGTGGTAGGACCTCAATTAATCAGTCATAAAAAAGAATTATCTTACAAGAGGTTCATGGTTTCCGCTCCCGATAAATTAATGTTTTATTAACCATACTGTGGTAATAGCGAGGTGATATTTAACTAAAATCGAACAAAACTTCCATTGTTTAGCTGTTATATATTCGTAAATGGCATTTTCAATTACATTCTTTCATCTTTTGCTGAAGTTTGCTTAATGTCCGAAAACATTTTTGGTTTACCTATGACACGAGCGTTTCAAACATAAGATTCTAAAGTTTGCGTGGATAAGATAAAAACTATTTTATAGGCGGTTTTAAATGGTTATTTTGCCACTGAATATGGTCACAGGGTCTGGGTCGAGTGACGTAATAACGGGGACACAGCGGGAGGTTTAGCTTTCTTTTCACTCTAATTTTAAAAATTAAACATGTTATGCCAATCAACTTTTTCTCCCCTTTTGTGTTTTCCCTTCATGCTAAAAAGTTTGTTTGTGCACCCTACGTCACAATTTATTGTGTAGGTTTCAGCACGAAATGATTACCATTTTCGGCTGAAATATTAGAACTTTAAGCGCGAATAAAATTGCCAATATTTGTCCTACACATCTCAAATTTTGGAACCGTATGTTTGAAACTCTACATTTTCCATATTTTGTGTCACAGGCACTTTAACACATTTTATAAGCCTGAATGATCAGTCTGCTTTGAAATAATTTTACTAGTGTCTAAACACATCACTTAGTGTGTTTTCACGACGATCTTATAAAAATGTTCACTGCATTGTGAGGTACTAAAAGTTTGTCTCAAAAGTTTTCTTTATACTAGGGCTAAGCAGAGCTTAGAAAGTGCGGGCGGGAAACTGAGGAAGTATTGTTATTGGAGGAAATCATACAACACCCTTTGTTAAAATCTATAAAAATATTTGTAATGAAATGAAGCGCTCGTAAACCTATGTTAAACGGCATGGCTCAAAAATTCTGCCCTGTGTGAGCTTTTTATACGCAAATACCCTCCAGTGAACTAGCTTTATAAACCAAAACATAACGAGATTTTCCAAATTAACCTCACTAAAAATGTATGGCAGTAATAAATACTATAGAAATCTGCCAAGTTGTTGAAGAACTGCACAATGTAGATTACACGTGTGCACAATCATGAGATGAGCAACTGCAGAGTGCTCGTGTCAAAATCAGGACGATATGTCAAACAGGCTCTTATCAAGTGGTCAAACGAGTTTGTCAAAGTATTCCATTCATACCAGTCGGAAGACGAAAACAAGTCTCTCTTTAGATACATATAGCGCATGCGCGGAACATACCGCTGACCGTTCAACAGATTAGTGTTGCGTGCTCCCTTTGGTCGCCCGCAATAATCAATGAAAAAATACAAGGCAAGCATCGCTTACTTCCAATACGTGAGCTTGCTACAAGTAAAATCAAATTTCCTAAGCCGAATAATAACTTCGATGTGAATGGTACGAAACTTAGATCAAAAAAGCCTTCAGCCTAAGTTTCAGTGTAAAAATGGATGCTAAATTCAGTCATGTTTATTGTTATTTTTGTTCGGTGGTTAACCAAATGTTTAATATTTTATAAAAATTATAACTTCAAACAAATTTATTTGTTAACAAAACATAATATTGTTGCTGTACAATTGTAGAAAGATTTTTACCTCGTGGATTTTGTGATGTCCATCGTTATTGTCTAACAAATCATTAGTTTTGGATTTCTAAACAACTAGATGCCCTTGAGGCATTCACTGGACTACCTGTACATAAAATTGTGAATGTTACTGTATTTTAACCAGCATGAAACAAAATTACAAAAACAAGATGAAAAGATTAAGTTATTAAGTACAATTCATCAATAAAATCAATCATTTCATTTGAATTGTGATAATATTTACAATGGAATGTGTTTGGGTTTGTTTTTTTGCTACTTTGATCAAGAATTTGCTTGGATGCTGGGTCAGTGTTCATATCTGTTGTGCCAAAAGACATTTTCATAATGACTAGCAAAGTTTTTTAGTTAGATGAAACACAAACAAGCAAAATGATAAGTCATTTCACTTCATTATCTCTAAGGGTAACAGTAAATATTGTGTTTGAACTGTTTACAATTTTAATATTTAAAAGTTTGGTCTTAAAATATGATGAATCAACTCGACACACACTCAACTCTTAAATCCATACATATATCATATACATATTAATTTAAAGCAATACATAAGAAAAAGTTTAAATTACTCTGAGATACAATATCATGTATTACAAATAAACTTGCAACAAAATTCAATGGCATATTACACTGTACTTTTGCCTCCTTGACACTTAATATTATAACCATTGCATTCAGAGAGCATATTCATAACTTGCACAACAAAATTTCATAACATCAGTAATACTTTAATTTCAAATTAAGCGACTTTACTCATAAAGTGTTCTTATATTCCAAACCAGAATGACAATAATTATTGAAACTTTTTATAAACATTCAAAAATAAGATGTAATATGAAACAATGTTCTTCTTAAAAATCATTGCGTAAATATAGTTCTTATAGTAAATCTTACTGCTCCAGTGAGACCTAGAAATTAAACAGTATATACACTCTTGCCAGTAAAAATTTCTCTGCAGTCATAACTATACTGAGATTTACAGTTTACGCACGTTATGTTGATTTAGTCACGAAGGGTTGTTTATGGAATATGTAACAATATGAAGTCCTAAATAATTCTACGGTAATATGTAACAAATTTTGAAAATGATATTTATCAAAATATTAGCATATTTAGCAATAGACTTGAATTCAACATGGCTCTCGCATGTCCACTGCGGGTTCGTCTTCAAGCATGCGTTCAAAAACGATTAAATTGTTTTAGGCACATTTGTTGACATAGCTTTCCCATTAATTGCACACAACGTGAATAAATTGCTGAGTTCCGGACCTGCTTTGCGAGTTCGTTTTGCATACAACTCGATACAACTAAATTTGTCAGTGTGGCTGGCGCAGCGATGCATCATGGGAGACTCAGTTTGTCTGGTCAACGATGACGGAAAAACAAACCCATTTTATAACTGGGCTTACCACAGGTAGCCCAGTAATAATAATTTTCAAACATATTCCTTTTACTTTAAGTGGTTCAACCAAAGTCATTGCAGCTGTCCTCAGTAAACCAAGGCCGGACCTAGGCAAGTGCAACTAGTTTCCAGAAAGTAGTCAAATTTTTTTGTGAAAAATAAATTTTAGTTTTACTTGTCCCCTTGTAGGTCTTTAATGGCCTCAATTTTCTAAATTTGTTTTTGTGTTTTAGAGCGGTTTTTTTTTTTATCATATTTGCTCATCCAGCACTTTCAGAATGATCCCCCCTCCATCCCCTGCCTAGATTAATGTTTTGTCACAGTTTTGCACCAGTGCATTAGTTGACTAAGACAATGTGCTATTATGTTCTGTGCACCGATCAAACTCCCCTTTGATTGGTGGTCCTTGGACTGTTGTCAGCTGTGCACTAGTCAAATTCTCTTTTGATTGGCTAGATAGTGAAGTGTGCTCTAGTCACAAACTACTAGCCTAGTATAAATAGTCTGGAGCCTGAATATAAATACTAGCGTTCTAAGATGAAATCACTGGATATGTTAGGCGATCATTGTGTTCATAAATTTAGCATTATGTGACGCCAGGGTGACAATACAAAATTTTTTTGAAACAGTTATGACGTTATACAACTATAAAAGAGGTCTTCCTGGGGGTTTTGACGACAAGTGACATCGCTGCAAAATTGCAAAAAAATTAGCGACAATCTTGTTCCAGAACACCGACAGGCAACACAAAAAAACAACATTTTGCAACAGCGACAACCCATTTTTAATTTCGACAAAGCGACATCCTTTCACTTTGTTATTTCGACAGCAACATGACCGACCAGGCCAGAATGACTCTAAATCTTATCTTCTGTTGGTGTTACTTTAGCGATTTCCGAGATCATTTCTGTGATTTATGTTTACACTCTGATGGTTGATCTTCTATTAAAAGAATGAAGTTTTTACTTACTTTTTAAATTAAACAAAATTACTGGACGCAAAATTTACGCACGTTTACCGAACATTTGTATATGCTTGCAAAAGCAACAATAGTATTGCAGCGAAAAAAACGATAGCGACATTTGTTTCTAGCCAAATAGGCGACAGGTGGGCTGTCGTTACGAAGTTACGAAGCGACATCAGAACCCCCTTTGGAAAGCCTCATAAAACGTTATATAGATGGAGCAATTCTAGAAACTTATTGCTAAACGAGATTTCGAAAGGTAGGAATAGGGTTAAACGTCAGACTTACGTGAATTATTGACCTTTCGCAATACAGTTAACACTAGAAAAGTAAAATATTCGTGTCAAAAACAGACTTCAGCAAAGACTTATCAAACAACGTGGATGGAGCAAAAGTTCACAATATTCCGACTGGTCAATACCAGTCTTCATCAGGCTTAAATAAATAGGACAATTTGTTTTCACAGCTTTTATATGTCTACAGAAAGCAACGGACAGAAATACCAGGAATGCAACGATATATTCAAACAAATTCAAAATAACGGACAAAAAATGTAATGGAGATAAGAAAGTGAGTTATCTTTTTTTATCGTTTCGGATATTGGGACGGTGTATAAGAATATCGCTGGGTTTTCTCTCGCTGAAAAGTATAAATTTATTGACAATGTATAAAAGGCAGATGCGCTTTTCGACCTCCCTAAAACATCTGAAATTGAAGGACAACTAAGAAAAATTCCGGCAAGAATGGCTTGTAAAATACACGTGGCTGGCCTACTCAAGATATGTGGATGGCGCTTTCTGCTTGCCGTGCGTCTGCTTCAAAATGGAGTTTGGCAAAAACGCTTCAAAACTTAACCTGCTTTTTTGAGCTGACATTTTGGACAATAATATAAATAATAAGCTCAAAAATCATGGCAACGGAACATGTGAAACGCACAATTTATCCACTACCACCATGCAAAATCTTTTTACAGATTCACCAAAGGCAGCTGGATCGAGCAGTACAGAAAAAAAAATTAAATCAGTCATCAAAACAGTTATATTGTGTGAGCAGAATAGTACTATTGAAAGGCAAGTGAGACGATAGTTCTGACAATGAGCTTTTGTAAGGAAATTTTTAAACTCTCCTTCAATTTCGTATTGACAGCGGAGATAAGATCTTGAAAGACATTTTAAAACTGCCCCTAAAAATGCCACATATCGTTTCAAAACGATTCACAATCAACTCATTAACACGGTCGAAAATCGTATTATTTCTAATATTGCTACTGAAGTTGAAGAAAGTAAAATGTTTTCTGTGATGGCAGATGAAGCCGCTAATATTTCAAACAAAAAGAAATTGGCGTTTGTGATATGATTTATTGACTCCGAACAGAATTTGTTGACTTCCATGAGTGTGGCGGTGAGAGTCAATAAAGAATCTTCTCATCACGTCAGTTAAAGACAAGGGTCTGTCCATGGATTGCTGCCGAGGTCAAGCTTATGACAGAGCTGGGAGCATAGCAGGAAAATACGTCGATTCAAAATCAGTGTAATGAGGTAATCGATATTCATTGTATGAACTATCGTTTAAATTTATGTGTAGCACACATCTGCTCTTTGCAATTAGTTAAAAACTTGATGTCAATAGTTAGAAAACACTTGGAATTTTTTGATAATTCTCCCAAGCGTCAACATCACCTTTCTGATAAGATTACAGAACTCCTCCGCAATGCAAATTAAAAAACCCTAATTAATGTGTGCTGCACATGATGGAATGGGAATATAGACGGCCTTGATAGAATAGCTGACCTTTTGCTTTCTTTGTGTCAAACTGTGGAGGATATCAAGCTAAGTAAGGATGATCGTGGTGCTGCTGGTGAGGGCAAATAGAATAGCCAGAGTCAGGACGATGCAGTGATCTTGTTAAATGCAATAAAGTTTCAGTTTATTGTGACACATGTTATTGTTAAGTATATTTTGAATTTGACAAAACCAGCAACTCTCGAGCTTCAAAGTGAGAAAATGGATCTCTTAAGCACCGAGTGGGAACTCTCTCCAAGACAGGCACTTGAGGATATGCAGACTAATATTGACCATCACTACCGTACCTTGTATCAAGAAGCTGTAAGAATTGCTGTTGAAGTTGGTGTTGAGGCATCGCAGCCATGAAAGGTTCAGCGTTCAACCGTCCTGCATCAACCCCTCTCGACTAGTATCGTATCAACATAACAATGCTTCTGGACCATTCTTTATCTCAGTTGCAATCAAGATTTCCTCAACAAGTTTACACTTGCTATAAAGGATTCTCTATTGTGCCAGCAATTATGTAAAGTAAGCTAGCAATCTGGGGAAAACTGACGTCCAAACTATTACTTACGTTTTCACACAAGATCTCCCAAGCCCTGGTGGACTGTCGGCTGAGCTGTTTCTTTGGGAAAGGCTCTGGACAGAAAGCGAAGCAAATCAGAAGATATACCTGACAATACTATCACAGATCTAAACATTGTTCATCGCGAGTTTTTCCCGAATCATTTCAGTATACTTCAAATTTTCTTGTGAAAGATTTATGTTGGGTCTGCGCTACTTGAAAAATTAACTAATAAGCCAGGCCCGTACGCAGGAATTTTGCTGGGGGGTGCGCACAAATGTTTTCGGACCAACCTCCTCTCCCCCCCAACCCTCGGATACATTTTTCTCTCTTTAAAAAGGCTTGGAATAGTAAGAGAAAAAAAAGTTCTTTGTGCTGGACACATTGTTTTCATAAGCAATGAGATCATGGCAGAATCTAGAACGCCGAAGTTATTGTATCTAACGTATATATCTATTCATTACTTTTATAATCGAGTGGACTTTTGCGGACCTTTACTGCCGTTGGGGGGGGGGGGGTGCGTGCGCACCCCCCTGCGTACGGGCCTGGTAACCACGATTTAAGTTAAACGACTTTACAGACTGGCTCTTATGCATGTACACAGAGATATTCCGCTCGACATAGGAAAAATTATCAACGAGAGTTTGCTTCAAGGAATCCCAGAAGAATTGAGAATCAAAAATATTCTGTCTGATGCAGACTAAAATGTTTTTTTTCATGAAAACATTATTTCTATTTGATTTTCATACACTAAGTATTAAGGAAATTGATGAAACATTTTGGGCCCATGGGTTGGAAACCAACCGATGTTCGAACCTGGTAAACATATATTTCTATATGACTGATACCCGACTAGACTGACATCGATAATGCGGATATCAACTAACTTTTTAAATCTTATCTGAAGCAAGTAAAACGAAAACTAGGAATGGGGAGGCTATAGATTGAAAAGGACATTTAATTGACAATAAAGTTAGTTTTAGCAGAGAAGTGTATACCCAATTTTAAAAGCAATCAGCCAGCCAGGCATTTAGTTTAACGTCGGTGGTTCCACTGTACAGCGGCTTCAATGCGTGTGGTTGTCCATGACCGTACTGCATTGCGCCGGGAGTTTCCGTTTCTGTTCCGCCTGTTCCAGGTTATTCACACTCTACTGGTTTATGTCATTGGAGACTACCACTCGTCAATATTCATGTTTTCTTTGGTTTTGCTCTTGACGTCTTACCCTTAACATTAAGCTTGGTCACGTAATTGATCCAATCTGAGCTCCTTGAAACATGTCTAAACCATTGCAACCTGTTCCCAAGTACTATAGTTTCAACTGGTAAAAGATCCAGTCTATCTATCAGAGAGTTGGTAGGGATACGAGCAAAAAAAACAAAACATTGCATATTCAACGAAGCATTGATCTGTATGTTCTCATTATGGTGTCCATGTCCCTCTTTTTCGTAGTCCGACATCACTTGCATACAGAAACACTCTGCGCACGCAACTATTTAGTAAATACCCTTTGTTATACAGAATAATTGAGCGTGATATCAACAAAAGTAGTAATTCTCTGAACCTACCCCATGTACATCGAATACGTATGGTGATAGCCCTCCCGTAACCACCACCTGCACAGATCATGTCGCCAATGTAGCAGAAGTTATCTATAATGTCCACGGTTTCGTCACCAACTCTGAACTCAGAGGCAGGTCTGACATCAATGGGTCCAGCAGTTCCCAGGCAACGACGTTATTTGAAATTTGGGCTTACAGTAAGGCGGCCACGTACCTCAGAACAGCAATGATGAACCCAGTAAGACCAACCAACACAAAGGATTGCGTTTTTGCCAGTGCCCTTTCTACACACTCCACATGGGTAACGACCCAAGTCTCTCAAAGCATGAAGTTGAGGACCACTGATCATAACCTTGGTTTTGCTCATGTTCACTCTGAGACCCTTTGTTAATGGCTTTGTTTCCAGGTACCAAGCCTTAATTCTAGCTGATCAGGTTCTTCGTCTGGAATTACCAGGTCATCTGCATACAACTCCCAGGGAAACTAAGTTCTAAACTCACGGGATAGTGCCTCAAAAACAATAATGAAAAGCATAGGACTCAGGGCAGAGCCTTAATGCACCTCCACGTTGACGTTGACGCTGCTGCTTTACGTTCCATTTACCCTGATTTGGCTGCTGGCATTCTCATACATGGACATTATTTCTTTAAATATCCATTCATTGACACCTACTTTCCTGAGTGACCACCGGAGGTTTTTTCTAGGAGTACGGTCGAAGACTTTTTCCAAAACAACAAAGGCAAAGAAAATCTTTCCTTTTGCCAGATACTTTTCTTGGACCTGCCACAGAATGAAGATGACATCCGTGGTACCTCTTCCAGGTAGAAATCCGTACCTGAATTGAATCAATATCAACTTGCTTGCGAGTAAGACTGTCAACCTTTCCTTCTAAAACATTCATAGTATGTTCAAAAAGTTTAAGTCCCCGGTAATTTCCCCTTTTCAATCCATTGCTCTTTCCCTTAAACAAATTAACAATGTAGCTAGTTGATTATTCAGTCAGATTTTATATTCCTGTACAATCATGTTGATCAGAGTGTGAAGGTGACTAAGACCTGTCTCACCAGAAGCCTTAATCATATCCTTAACAATGCTGGAGGGTCCCGGAGATTTGCCACTCTTGAGTTTCTTATCATCTGCGTTAACTATCTTGAATGGTATGAAGATAGGAGGGACTTGCACATCAGGTGCAGGGGACAAGCTCTCCTTCTCCCACGGGAACTCCACATTCAAGAAACGTTTATAGTGCTGTATACCCATGGAATTTTTTTTGTCTTCATCGGAGACGCACATTTTCCTAGAGTCATCATAGAGATGCTTTCACCAATCAGATGCATAGAGATTCAAATTGACGAGAGATTTCGACACCTTTGTTTCCATATTCTTACAGTTACGTGTAAACGTTCTACGCTTGAGCAGGGGAGTGGTTATCATGAGATCAACCATAAGTAGCTTGTGTTGCGAGGCACATTCTTCAGCACGTATACTTTTAACATTTTTCATTATTTTTAAATCACGCTTCCTCAACAAGATGTACTCAATCTAGCTTGAAACAAAATAAAAGACTAAATTAAAGCAAATTGTTATGGCAGGATGCTTTTCCTGCCACCAACTCGGATTATATATAGGCTTGGCTAAGTAAGCTCCACATTCAAGATGTCAAATTTTCTGCAACAGTCCTTGCCATTCAGCACAACGTAGCAACATGTCTAACCATCAATCATCAACCAAACCTCTAACAACAAATATAACCACAATCTCTACCATCACCATCAAAAATGCAGCAGATGAAGTACCAAGCCAGCAAGGGAACGGCTATTTAAATCACCAAACACTCGCCTTTCGCCGGAACTCCAACTCAGCCACAACAGAGTTACCACTGAATACCACCAGGAGGGAGGGTAGGGGGGTGGTTTGACTTGTGAGGGGGAAGCTATGAGAGATGCTTGGCACTTGTACTCTTTTAAAGTACACCACACCTCACCTTGACCACCACTGATCACCACCAGGAGGGAGGGTAGGGGGGCGGTTTGACTTGTTAGGAGAAAGCTATTAGAGATGGTTGGCACTTGTACTCTTTTAAAGTACACCACACCTCACCTTGACCACCACTGATTACCACCAGGAGGGAGGGTAGGGGGGTGGTTTGACTTGTTAGGAGAAAGCTATTAGAGATGCTTGGCACTTGTACTCTTTTAAAGTACGCCACACGTCACCTTGACCACCACTGATCACCACCAGGAGGGAGGTTAGGGGGGGCGGTTTGACTTGTTAGGAGAAAGCTATTAGAGATGCTTGGCACTTGTACTCTTTTAAAGTACACCACACTTCACCTTGACCACCACTGATCACCACCAGGAGGGAGGGTAGGGGGGTGGTTTGACTTGTGAGGGGGAAGCTATGAGAGATGATTGGAACTTGTACTCTTTTAAAGTACGCCACACCTCACCTTGACCACCTAAAGCATTTATATGCAAAAATCTTCATTTGTGAACCTAGAAAAATGTTATTTTAGTGATAAATTGAAATACAAGTTAGCTCTTTTCTTACTAAACAAAAACATAAAGTGTAATATTCCCTACCAAAATGCATTAGAGCGATGTTTTAGAGAATCTATATTTTAACCTTTTTTTCCGGGGCAGCATGCCCCCAGACCCCCCTAGTAAGCTCGGGGCTTTCGGCCCCTCCTAGCTCAAAAAAATATGAAGATCCACCCCTGCTAGCTATAGTAATCCATTTTGGTACTACTTCGGTCTTAATATTATTTGTAGAACAATATAGATTCAAGTTGTTTTTGTAATGCAACGTTATAAGAAAGCGAGCTTTGCCTGAACAAGTTGATAGCTGTCTGATAAGGTTTCAGGAAGTAACTCGGATAATCCCAAACAAACACAGACCTTGGGGTGCCTCAAAGTTATGTTTGTCAATCAGGCGACTTAGTGAGTTTGCCACATGTCATAGTTATGACCTGTGTACTTAGTAAAAAAATTTCTTTAGATGGTTTTCTACGCAAATCCTCAGTTTGCAATTTTACTTAATTCTACATAAATAAGAACATTTCTTGTAGTTTATAAAATATTATTAGTTTTACAGCAGGTTTGTTGACTTAAAATTGAGTCTAAGTATGCAGTTACAGCGAATTTTTTTATTAGCTCAACGTTACGTCAAAGGAATGTAATTTATAGTTGTTTACAAAGATTTTCGGAATCTGACTGGACTTGCAACTATAGTTTTGTCTTTGACTTATAAAATACGTGATAGACATGAAACTTTGTAATTGTAGAAAATGGTATAAAAGAAGTAGACACTTTATCTCTAGTCAGAGAGAGATCAGATCGGTAGTATACTAACGTTGGATTCTGAGCAGAAGTAGCTGTAGAGAAGATAAAACCACTAAAGACCTCAAAGAAGAAGGAGAGATCACCTTGTTGTTGGTACTATAAAAGAGAACTCTCCTTATCCACAAGACAAACGCTCTAATATTACTTTAATTAGCTTTAAGTACTACAAACTTTACATCTCTTTAAACACCTTTAAAACGAAAACGTATTACTAAATTATATCCTTTACACAACTAAGTTGTTGCTTATGGTTGCTTGATTTTGCAATTTCGTGCTGTGATATTGTCTAAAAACTGAGATAAAGGTAATGAAGCAATCTCGTAATTTGTGATATTTGTTTTAATAGAATTTTCGTTTCATTAAACTTTCAGCTAAAAGTGTTTTTCAACAACATTAAAGTGACAGTTTATGGGAAAAAAACTAATGGAGAAAACTTTGTGGCAGTTAAAAAATAACTGTGAATGAGAGAAGAGCTAGATAACTATGAGCAACTGTATTTAGTGTCTTTGCTTTAAAAGGATGTATCCCAGTTAGAAAGGCTTTCAGAACACTGCGAGCCGCGGCTATAAAATTAAGATATCTCAAAATTGAAATTTCTATATGATCAACGTCGTAAAGAGTGTAAGGTGCTGAACTGAATTACATCATTGATCAACATTATCAGCTTCCGTAAAATACATGAGTAGAAAAAATAAATTGTGAGCATTTAAAATGAAATTTAGTAACGTACTTACTGACAAACACCCGTCCGAGTTGACGCATTGCAATGATTTGTTTTGCATTTTCGGATGATATTTGCGTGTGATGTCCACCAAGATGGACCACAAATTTAATTTATTTAATAAATGTAAGTGTGTTCTTTTTTATATTATACCACACTCAAGAAAATAACCCAATTCTGAATTGTCGAGAGCAGTTAAATTTAATCCCAGATAGTACTCTGCGGTATCTATTATGTTTCCATGACAACGGCGCGTAAGCACAAACATTGGCGGTAAATTCAGTTGAACGTCAAAAAAAAAAGTCTACAGTCGCTTCGCAATTTCCAGTTAGGACGTACTCCAAAACTGATAATCTTAAGGGGGCAGTACGGTCAATCACGTCATTTTTGTCAAATTTCGAGACATTTTTGATCATATTACAGTGAATATTTTGAAACTTCCAATTCCCCACCATAGGATCGTAGATCGGTAAATGAGAAGAACTCACAAATATTTCCAGATTTTTCGATGAAGTTTAAGAGGGAAAAAAGCTGGGGGGGGGGGGGGGTAACCTGTTTTTTCAACAGAAATTTGAATTGTAGTGAATTTCAGGGATGTTTGGAAATTTTTTTGTTGGAGTCAATATTTAATGAACGGATGCCAAACTGTCCGCTAACCAAAGCTACACCTTCCATCTGTTAGGAGCCTCGGTTTGGCATCCGTCCTCAAACTTTTTCCTTTCCAAATCCTCTTTCACTTCTCTCTACCAAATGCTTAAAATGTGACCGTAATGCCCCCCTTAAATTATTTATCTTGTTTTCAGTGCTACACAATTGAATTTGCAATTTGCCACAATTCTTACGTGATTTCGATGACTCTGTTATCACCAACAAAAACATTTCAGTGCAACATTTCAAAATTCATAATTTTGTTGAATATATTATAACTATAAAAAAATCGTACGACCTCGAGTACAATACGTGGTCAATAGATACTTGTGATTTTGAAAGTTCTCAAATTGCACTCACCTAAAGTCTCGTGTAATTTTGAGAAGTTTCAAAATCACTCGTACCTATTTTAAATCACGAATTGTGCTTCAAGTCGTGCGATTTCCTATACCTATTGCACATGACAGAAACAATTGGCTGTTCGACGCCGACATGATCTTGAGATACTAGTCGTCTGCGGTCAAGTAAAATCAATTTTACAGTTTTCTTTAAAACAGAAATCAAGCGGTACTTACAACAAAATATTTCATGTTTTTTGGAAGATTATCAAAGATTCGAGTTCCTTTTTGGTATTTGACGGTATAACGAATCTGGTCTGCATCCAAGATGGTTGCATATTTTTTTCCGAGTCATTTGGACTATCTGTTAGGTTTTTCGTCGCCACTAAACTTTAATCGAAGATATTGTGATTATTTTACAGAATTCTTGCGGTTGGCGCTGGGCCCCGGCCAAAATAAAAGCGAAAATTTGTTTTTACTTTTCGCTTATGTTTCGCATTGAAAGTCAAACATATTGTGAAATATTTACGGAATCTCATATTTGATACATATATCTCTTTTATTAATACATATTACAGTTTCACACACTGGAAGAAAAAAAAATACACAAGAACAGCCAAAGCCAGGGGCTTAAATGGCCATGTATGGCCAAATATCTCGTATGTGATTATAAATGTTTTAGAAGGAATTTTTTATTTGAAGTGCGCTTTTACTATCGCAATCAAATTCTTATGATAAAAAAAAACCGCCCGGAGGCCAGAGCTGCTATAAATGGACATGAATAAAGACAAGAACACGTTCTTTGATACTCACGCAAACTGTGTCCCGCCGGCACACGGACAAAAAGGAAAATAATTTAACAATAGAAAAGAAAGTCTCTTCAAAAGTGCCAGAAAAGTTTGGAAATTTTCAAGCTTAAAATTTATTTGACTGAGTTCCATAAACATCTCCAACCCACGCAAAGGTGCGATGACTTCTTAAATCGATTTTTAGACAAAAAATGAGGTCTTAGTTGGATCTCAATTAATCGGTCATAAAAAAAATGATTTTACAAGATGTACGTGGTTTCCGTTTTCGATAATTTGATAGTTTTTTAACGATATTGGTTGTGGTCTCACTAGGCAAAGTTTACTATCGTAAAGCGAAGTTTACTATCATAAATTGCTTTTCAAGTGAGACCGACCTTTTACAACTCAACTCTAGTAAGTTTCTATGGAGATGGCGGGTAGATGAAACGTGAGTTTACTATTGTACACAGACCCCGAAAGGCTACGTTTTGGGTGTGTAAAGTTCCAAATTTGTTTACTTAGTTGTTTAATCTGTCAGCATTTTTTCAAAAGTAAACATTTCAAGTAAAGTAAACCTTGCATTTTGACACTCCTGTCATTCATCAAGGGAGAAAAGACAGACCAATGCCAGTAAGACATCATCTGGATTGAAGTTCCCTGCTATTACGCAGTTTACCAGCGTAAACTCTACGGGGCTAATTTTTACTATAGTAAACACAATTTACAATAGTAAACTGCCAAGTGCGACCACAACCATTGTAGTAAAAGCGAGGTAATTTTGACTAATATCAAACAAAACTTCTATTGTTTAGTTGTCATATCTTCATACAAGGCATTTTCAATAATATTCTTTCATCTTTTGCTGAAAATGGCTTAATCTTTGTAAAACATTTTTGGTTTCGTTAATTTAAGATATCCGTGTTTTTTTTTTATATCTTTATATAACCTTGAATGATCAGTCTGCTTTGAAATAATTTTACTTGTTTTTTTAAAAACACATTGTTAAACGTATATTCAAGACGGTCTTATAAAAGTGAGTTACAAACAGTTTGTCTAAAAAGTTCTCTTTATATAATAAGTGACAAGATACATGACAAACATGGCTTACTCCAAATACGTTTGCCCGCTGCAAGTAACAATAAATTTCCTAAAAAAGCCGAATAATAACTTTAATGTGAATGCTACAAAATTTTAATTCGACTAAAAATATCGACAGTAAAATATACAGCTATTTTTGGTACAACAAGCCCGCCATTGATCGAAACATATTAAGTAGTTTAAATAAAAGAGAACTTTGTTGAAGCACAAATATAAGATTTACAAAAAATTATTGTACGAATACTTTAAACTATGGAGTTTATCCCTGTTCCAGCTAAATAGGTAACAAAAACATTCCAAATAAACTTCAAACTTATTAATTTTAGTTTTCAGTCTAAATTTTTTTTTTCGAGTTTGTTAAAAACAAATTAGCATAAGTTTCACTGTCAAAAGCAATGATAATTCAATCACCTTTATGGTTATTTTTCTTTTATGGTTAACCAAATGTTTTTTATATTTTATAAAATTATAATATAACTTCAAACATATGTATTTGTCAACAAAACATAGTCTTTCTCAGTTCATAAACTTTTTTTTTTTTGAAATATCAAAAAACTGACGATTTTTTCTTTTGCAATTTGATAAAAAAAAAAAAAACAACAATGCCAAGAACATAAAACTTCCTATTCAAAGTAAAAGCTCATTAGGCAAAACAGAATTACTGCAGTTTGAAGAAATATGGACGATGAATTTTTGTAAAGAAAACATTTCTTAATGTTTTTAACCGGGAAACGTTTAGCACAAGCAATATCAAACTTATACGAAAAGTCGGAAAGCGAACTCAACTTGACATGAACGATAAATTACTTATCTTCAGCAGAGAGTCGGCTTTTTAAATTATCAAGACGATAGTTTTTTTGGTTTTTTTAAAAAATAATTCTGAGTTTTGTTTCTGCATAGTGTAAATTAATTTGATGTCTCCAAGTTTAAAATCCTGTTAAAATGAGAGTGAGTAATAAAAATAGCTTTATGAAATATTTTAAATTTACGTTATAGTACTAGTACACTCAACAAAATTACTCAATTCTGATTGGTCGAGAGCAGTACAATCTAATCCAAATAATACTCCGCGGGAGTATCTATCAAGTTTCAATGGCAACAGCGCGTGAGCGGCATATTTGAACATCAACAACAATAACAACAAAAATGGCCGACATTTGCTTCGCAATTTCCAGTGAGGACGTACTCCAAAACTAATATTCTTGAATTAATTATCTTGTTTTCAGTGTCACACAAACTGAATTTGCGATTTGCCCCAATTCTTTGGTGATTTCGATGACTCTACTACAACCAGAACAAAAAAACGATTTTCAGTGTTACATTAATCAGTGAAAGTTTCCGGCAATTCTACTTTCAAGTATAAATTAGTTTTGAAATTTCACTTTCAGGCCTATTTTGTA
>JAOEHV020503188.1:0-21237 GCA_025447995.2 Isaurus tuberculatus
TAGCGGGTTTCCCGGTTCTTCAGATCCCACCCCTCCGTTCGCAGCATTTCACTTTCAACTGAAACTGCTAGTTATAATTATTATTTTTTAAATTCATAGTTGAATCTTTTGATGAAATATCCACGTTTCTCCTAATCGATAATAAGATGTCTTCGCATATGGAGTACTAAGTGAAGCACATTTAAGCATCTGTACGATCATGCGCAGCTATTAGTTGTTTCATTAATTTACAAGTGATTATATAATTTGCGATTGTAATTCAAGTTCCCTTTTAACTTAATTTTCGTCACCTATATAATAGAACTAAACATCGGATTGTTTTCCATGACTGGAAGACCATAGAGAGAACTATTTGTTGTACCGCCAACGCAATTCAATTTTTTTTTCAAAACAACGTAGCGTTAATCAGGGCGCAGTTGTTCTCCCAATTCGTAAAATCCTTGTCTTCCTGGATCCACAAGATCCCAGCCTCGAAATCCGGCTTTGCCAACTCAATTTTCTGTCCTTACGAGGTCAACAATTTTTATAAGTTAATGCTGGAAGCTTACCTGTGATTGTTTGGTGTCCTGCAATCTGCGGCAGCAGCGCTCAATATTTTTAAAACTTGTTTGATATTTTTTTCTCCGCACATTTTTCGCCTTGTGTGCGGCTTGCTTAAGTTTTAAAACACCCAACAACAACAAAAAGTCTAGCAATGCTAAATTGAATATTATATACTTTTAGTTTATTGACAGGTTTATAAATGATGAAAATGAGCTTTATAGAAGTTTTCTCGACGGCCGTATAACCGACTTTCCATTCCAAGATTATGTATCTATAGAGGTGTCCCACCGCTGTCCGAACAACGAATTCTATCCGTGTGCGGATGATCAAATGGTAAGATTTCGGTTTTTTTGTATATAAACGCTGAAAGTGTCGGTGGAATAAGTGTTTTCATCACACGGCCATTTTCCTTAGCGACACAAAAATCCAAATGCTACTCTGATTTTTTTTTATTTACACATATTTTCTTCCCTAAAAATTCCGCCATTTTACAAATACTTTTGGTCCAAGGCGACCAAATGAAAAAAAATCATTTACAAACCCTGATTGCCAATGAAACTTGTTGCCAATAATTAAACAAAACTCCTTCCAATTATATAACGCCATTATAAGATAAAGCAGATATAACGTGTGTTCTTGTGTATAAGGTTTGTTTCTCAGTAAAACGCAGCCAACCGTTTATATGATGTCCCGGGACGAAGGGTTGTCTCGGGTGCCACAGATAACTTGCCTAGACGAGGCGAGATATCCCTTCAAACCGAGATAACCTTCTCCATAAACAGTTTGTCTCTCTACTCAGAAGAACTCGAGTGTTTATGCTTAAAATTTCCCGCGTTTTATTGCTGGCCCCGGGCCAGATATTTTCCATGTAAAAACACGAAAAATTTGTCCCTGGTTCAAAACGTCATATAGGCCCCGATTATATGAGACGAGCTGGCCTGGTTGAGCAAGCTGAGGTTTTCTAGCGAGATCCTGGCTATCCGCATGAAATCTGTAAAAATTTGGCTGGTGATTACATGGAAAATTTTCAGCCCGGTTTGCCGAGATCCCGGAAAACCGGGCTGAAAATTTTTCATTACTTACACAAGCGGGCTGGCCCGGCATCTCCTTGACGAGTCGACGAACACTTTTTTAGCAGTTTTACTCATTGCGCATGAGTAGTTGTAAGAGTCTCGACGAGTTTGGCAAGATGGGCCGGGCCGGCTACCGGTAAGGTTGTGTTTTCAGCCCGCTCAACCGGGCTAGCTCGTTCCAGATAATTAGGGCCATAAACTGCAGGTCAAGTTGTCCCGGCTGGAAGGGAACCCGGGATCATATAAACAGGGCCTTAATTAGGCAAGTCGCAAATTATTTCTATGATCAATGAAATTTTGTGAAATATCCAAAAAATGTTCTATACCTCTCCTCAGTCTGAGGTATGTTCTCAGCATGTTCTTAAATTCTGGGCAATTTTGAGCCTGAAGTGTTTACAAACCGCTGCCTGGTTGGCCCAGTTGGTAAGGCGCCAGTCTGCTCTGCGGGAGGTCTCGGGTTCGATTTCCGGCCGGACCAACACTCAGGGTCTTAAAATAACTGAGGAGAAGGTGCTGCCTTTGCTCTAACATCTACAAATGGTTAGACCTTCGCGTCTTCTCGGATAAGGATGTTAAACCGTAGGTCCAGTCTCTCGACCCTCAATCGGGGGACTTAAAAGAACCCACGCACTCGTGTGGTCTGTCTTTTCTTCTGAGGGCATTTCTAGATGATATTATATGTGAGCCGCTCTGGCGGACTATCTAAGACCCTCAACTGTCAAACCTTGTACTGATCATTGTAAAGCGCCTTTGATCATATACACATGGAAAGGGCGCTATATAAATGCTAAAGTTTTTTTTTTTTTTTTAAAAAAAAGGTTCTTATATAAAAACAAGAGTGAATTTGGAAGTCGTTTTTCAATGGGTTTCCAAACTAATCCACTATACTGCATGGTTGGCTAATGATCTAATGAACTATTTTTTGAGTTTGAGAAGTACATATTCAAACCGTCTGTTACTAATTTGAGCAGGTCCTGCAAAACCGGCAACTTCTAAAAACCAACATTTATTTATTTTTTTTATTTTATTATTATTTTTTCTTTTTTTATCGTTTCTGTCTGTCCAAGTATCAATACACTCGAACCATACATTTTTTTAACTCTCTTTATACACCTTTTTGTTTCAGAGACTATTCCCGAGAGAATATATTGGTGAAAATAATTTACAAAAGTATCTGGGACCCATTCAGTGGTTTTTTGGACGAAATCCCGATGCTCTTGGATTTGGAAGTTGTGAATTTACGTTCACTTTTAAATCGTCAGGATTTTGTAAGAGGTTCACAAAGAACATTGAAGTAAGTTTTGTGTTCTGTTTTTCTTTAAATGAAAACGTGATAACACTATTTATTATATGGCTAGATAGTTTCCTGCTATCTGATTGGCTGCTTGCAGGGCGAGATTTCCTTGTAATGACCGGTCATTATGAGATTTTTTTGTATTATTTTTTTTGACATTTATTTTTGACTGTTCATTTTTTAAGAAATCATTTTTGCCTGTTTTTCGTTACGACTGCCGATTCGGCTGAGTGAACATCGATAACTTCCAGTGTTTTTTTCATTTTCTTCCAAAAATAGACTAAAGATCATATAATAAATAACTTATCAACCTCGTCCGCTCGATCATTACAGGGAAATCTCAGACTTCTGACTTGCTATAATGACCTCGCTATCACTCGGTCATTACGACAAGGCCTCGGTCTGAAATTTCCCTGTAATGACCTCATTCTCGGTTAATAAGTAGTATATCTTTCAACCTATAGATATAAACATTGTATAACTGAGTTACGAGAATTCTGATTTTCAGTTAACCTTAAAAAAAAATTCTACGCCGAAAAAGTATTTGTTAACTTTTTTTTGCTGTACTCTTTTTTAAAATTGATAAAAGATACGTCGTTCATCTTTGCGGAAATATTAACGGGCTATCTCAGTCAGTTTAAAAACACTGCCACAAAAAGTCTTTTAATCATTCTGCAACTTTGACTACATTACAATTTTGGTTTATAAATCTCAGAAACGATTGGCTAATAATTCACTCTCGATTTCAGTAGGTAAATTTACGTATAAAAACAGGGTAACACGTAGTTGTTTTATTATTTTCGGCGTTGTAAAATTACTATCAAAGAAACTCATAAAGTACATTTACATAATGGATATATGTTTTCACAAAACAGGTATATATAACATTTATAAACTTACCTATAAAATAACACAACTTTTAGGTAGTTTTGCCGTAATAAATGAAAAATTTAATTTGCAGTACCTTAAAGTTAATTCAAATGATGACATGGTTAAAGTTACTTGCATGTACATTACCCCTAACGATAATTTTGGAAAGTAGAACTACCAACATCAGATCAGTGGTTTCACTTTAATGCATTGTTGTAAGTTAAACTTACTGAAATTTACTCAACTGCAGACTTATCGTGGACAGCAAAACCTTAAAGGTAAGATCACTTTTTTCTGTCTTTGAAGATTGATAAATTTAGTTTATTTTGCTTTTCCCCGAAGAAGGGGCCGGGCAACACCCACAGATCCGAGATCCAGTTACGGGGTTCCCGAGGGCCTACGGTTTAACGTCCTTATCCGAGAAGACGCGAAAGTCTAACCATTTGCAGATATTAGAGCAAAGGCAGCACTTTCTCCTTAATTATTTTAAGACCCTAAGTGTTGGTCCGGCCAGGAATCGAACCCGAGCCTCCTGCTCGATAGACTGGCACCTTACCAACTAGGGTAACCAGACGGCGGTGCAAATGGTACAGCGTTTTTTTTTACCAGAAAAAAAGACATAACGTTAGATCTATGAGTCAAAGTCATGACTCGACATTTTAATGTGCCTACAGCTGGAACCCGAACGCAGCGCTCCTGATTAAAACTGAATAGCGGGGAAAACTCGTACCAAACCTTGTCGGGGAGTCAGGTTGTCGTAGCGGTCATCACCTGCGCCTCCCACCATGTCGAAAACATTTTTCTAATTAAGAGTTAAGAATATTCAACGAGGAGAGCGATCCATCATAAAGAAAAAAATCAGGATGATACTTGACAATTTTAAAATTGTAAAAATTGGCGCGGAGTATCTGAATCGGTTAAAAGGGTCGAAATTTTTTTTTTTTTTCTGTTCAGTGCAATAGTTTAGATGTACAATAATATAAAACTCAAAGATACCTATAGCTGTATTTCTGTATTTTTGTAGATTTATTTATTTACTTTTCTATATATCATTACTTATTTGAATATTCATTTTTTTATTCCTTTCTAAGATAAATTATGGCCAAATATGAATATTACTCAGCTAGATTAGCTTTGCTATTTTTGAGTAACTGTTGCCTTAATTTAGTCTCAAATCTATTTTTATTGTAAATAATATATTATATATCAAAAAGGTAATAAACTCTTTTTGTATTGTATTGTATTGTATTGTATTGTATTTTATTGTATTGTATTGTATTTTTGTCGTATAAAGGTTTATAAAAGTTATCTCGGGAGCAGAGTTGTAAGAGTGAACTTTGTGAAGTGAAAGTGAGCTTTTGGATTTGGTGGTATAAAGCTTTTCGATTTGACAGTGAGACTTTGGATTTGGTATAGTAAACATTGGAAATGGAAGTGCATGAGCTTTTGGAATGGGAAGTGCGGTTTTGAATGTCGTATCGAGTTTTTGAATTGGAACTGAGCTTTTGGAATTTAAAGTTGCCGTTTGAAGTTGGAATTTAGCTTTCGGGTTAGGTGGCGAGCTTTTGGGTCTGGTGACGAGCTTTTGGATTTGGTGGCGAGGATTTGGATTTTGAATTGTAGTAGGGGTGTCGAATGGTCCCATTCAATTTAAAAGTGGCCTTTGCTCGAATTGCTTACAAAAATTACACGTGTGCTCGCTTGCTCGTGCTCGCAAAAATAAACACACTGCTCGTTTGCTTGCAAAGACCATTCGATACCCCTAATTGAGCGTTTTAATTTGGTGGTGGGCATTTGAATTTCGTAGTAAGCTTTTGGAATCGGAAGTATAAACTTTTTGATTTGGAAGTGAACTTTAGATATTGGAAGTGAGCGTTTACGTTTGATAGTTAGCTTTTTGTGTTTGGTAGTGGCTTTTTGGAATTGGGCTTTTAAAGTTTCGAAAGTGAGCTTTTGGGTTTTGATGCTACGTTTTTGATTTGGAAGTAAAAACGAATACAATAAGCTACTCCGGCGCTCAGAGATCAAACTAATTCTACTTCCACAAGTCTTAATGCCTTCTGAGGGGAGAGTGTTTGCACAGTTCAATACTACTACAGGCTAGCTGTACATGTTCCTCTGCATATATCCTGTGACCATCACATTTATTAACTGCATGGGTTTTCTTTGTATTTTCAGCGATTGCATTTGAAAGCCCAATGACTGAAAATGATAGAATTACGATCAGACGGTGCTTTGTTTACCTGGTCAATCAAATATACCATATTGGGAAAGTTGCTAGGAGACTCTACTCCAAAGGTATATTAACTTTGGAAGAACAAAAATATTATGGCCAGGACAAAAACAGGAAGAAAAAGATCTTGCTTCTGCTCCTTACAATTCAGAGAAGAGGAAATGTTTTTAATGCACTGGTGGACGCCTTGCAGAATACTGAAAAGGAGGAAAGGGCTGCAAAGCTACTGCGTGAAGAGAGAAAGAAAATTCAAAACGGTTCAATCAATTATGAAGGTTTGTAGAAGTCACGTTTTATTTATCACTGGTTAATTATAATAAAAATCTATAACTTCATGTGAAGCAGTTGATGCCTCAAATGCTTCTTCTCAGTTTTCACAGGCTTGCTTTAGAAAACCTGGTTACGCATAGCAGCTAAATAATGGTAACTGCCGAAGTCGTCCTATGGTCTTTTACTTTTACCGTTTCGTGCTGGTCTAGTCTTTCCAGCGTATTATAGTGGACGTAAAAAGAAGGTGTACAAAACATCCCCAACAAAAAAATATTCATAGAACTAATTCTTTTATTTCTTTACTATATGGCCTTATCGATCATCAACATTTAGGTCAGTAGCTCTAACAAATGTTTGTGGTTACACAAGTTATGTATTTGGGACCATTCCGAGAGTAAATGGGTTGGATTCGTTTCTGCTCACGTTCGGTTCAGCTCGAGTTTTGTGATACCATTCAACCTCGTTCCCAGGGTTCTCTCATGCTCGCCCTTTGAGAGAACCCTGGGAACGAGATTGGATACCATTAGGGATGTGCGTGGTTACCCTCATGGTAAACCGAGCCCGGGGGGATGTACGGATAAACAGAATGACACAAATCCAGCACTTTTAAGAGTTTTATTAATGGTTCTTCTTCTAAGTATTCGAAGGTCTTTCATAAATTTAACAAACCAGCAGCTTTTTAAGCTTTATCACTCATAGTTTGGTCAACGTTAACTTGCTGGTTAGCCAAGAAGAGTTTGAGTTTAGTTTTTCCATTATCAGATAATTGGCTTTAGTACTGCGCTCAAACACTGCTGAAAGAAAAAGGTTCTCGTGATACGTTTGATTATATTTCAAAGACTGTTGAGCCGCTTTAAAACACTCAGAGTATTCAAAGTGATGCACAAATCCAGGCCCGTACGCAGGAATTTTGCTGGGGGGTGCGAACAAAATATTTTGGGACCAACCCCCCACCCCCAACCCTCGGATACATTTTCTTCTCCTTAAAAAGGCTTCGTTATCTAAAGGTTTAATGAAAATGTGAGCTCAAAGCGGAATCTAGAACGCCAAACTTATCGAATCTAACATATACATCTATTCATTACTTTTGCGGACCTTTACGGCCATTGGGGGGGAGGGAGGGGGGTGCATGCGCACTCCGCGCACACCCTCTGCGTACGGGCCTGCGAATCCCTGCCATTTCACGCACCCGCCTTTTGTTCTACTTACGGCAATGATTAAACATTTCAAATTTAAAAATCGATTAACTCTCCGATGTAGTTCACACAAACACACGTAAATACGTCTTTACTGTACTGAAATTCTTTTTCTTTGCCTAGACCCATTTCCTATGCCTGATGCTGATAAACAAGCAATAAGAAAGCGTTTTGTCCATCTCACGAGGATTATTAAGAACAAAAAGGGCATTTTAGCTGAAATGTATAGCCGCTGGATTTTGAATGAAGACAAAATAGAAGAGATTATGAGCGAATCTAGAGGGAATGCAAAAGCAGAAGCCATTTTAAGGAATGCAATGACAAATGGACGCAGGCTGTCCGATTTTATTGACATTTTGGGCAGTACCGAAAACAAGAAAGCCGTAGAAATTATCGAGGCGCCATTGGACATCAAAAGTTGGAACGAAAAAAAATCTTGATCCTTTTAGAAGGAATTTTTCTGTGCTTGCTCTTTCCATTTTTTAAAACTTTCATCGGCATTTGATGTTTTCTACAGATTTATAAATTATTATCAAAAGGGTAAAATGTTTAATCAAGGTTTCTCACAGGATCAGGTTAATCTGTATTGCTGATCCAATTAAGTAAAGGGCAACATAGTCGTGCAACAACTAGCAATAGTAAAAGTAATTGTATAAGTAGTTGCTTTATTTAAGTAATTGTTTTATTTATACTTAGATTTTGAAGTAGCTCTAAAGCTAATATCTTCGAGTTTACACAAACTACGACACAATTAAGAATCCCAACTTGCAGGAGGCAGACCAGTTGGCTATTTACAAAGCGTTGTGGATTTGACTCTGGGATTTAACTGCATTCAAGTCGGCGCCCTGACCACTAGGCCACGCTTGCCTATAGTGTTAATGTTAATGTGTTGACTAGCACTAATGTTGCACGCGACATGTTGAATCTGTTTGGGGTGCATGTTGGCACTTAATGTGACATTGAGCAATGTTTTAAACGTGCTATCAAAGATGTGTCCCAGCATTTCTTTCATTTTGTTGTCAGCAAACCGTAACTCAAACATACTTTGTATCCGTTTACGCTGGACGTAAAACATCGTTTGGCAAGTACACGCCCATTATTTTCTATTAATTTTGGAGATCGCATGTAAACAACCCGTAGCGCAAAAAAAAAGCGCGTCCATTCATCAAAGATTTTATCATAGAGTAATGTAAACTGATAAAAAAATCTAAACTTTGTTAAATGAAAAAAGCCAAGGTCTCCACAGCTAACTGATAAAAATTTTATAACAGAGATATCAGTATCGGAGGTAAAATTAGAGATTATAAAATCAAGATACTTGTTGTGACCTTCTTTGTCCCAGTTAAGCGTGAACGCAAACATAGGCATAGCACAACCACAGGAAGCCCAGACTCTGTGCGTGCCATTTCATGATCTTGAACGTATTATAAGAAAACCGTTAAAAACTTCTGTATTCTGGACACCAGTACAAAATAGCCGTGGAACAAAAAAGTTTTGAATTACCGACCGGCCAAGAGACAAGTAGAAAACTTTCTGATTGGGGGAACCAACGGCCGAAAGAGAGAAATACTAATGATTTTCGTCGCTTTTTCGACTGTTGGATCTCCCCATCAGAAAGTTTTCTATTGGTCTCTTCGCCGGTCGGTACAACTTTTTGGTTCCACGGCTATTTTCGATTTTTCATCGCCAAAAATTTGAAATTCTTGTTTGTTCTAAGTGTCATTAAAAAAATTATTTTGAATTTTTGTGTATCAATCACCTGTTTTAAAGTGAAAGGAAATGATTTGAACCAGTTTAAACCAGGCTCGGCTTAAATGGCTGACTCGAATTTCCATTCTTTCAGTTCTATTATTCCGGGAAGAGTAGCATTTGCTAAAAACATAAAGAATTAGTTCAATTTGCTACAAGAAAGTGAAAACTTATTTTTCAGTTGATAGCGTTCAAAAATAAAATTTTTCATACATTTTTTTTATCATTCACTCATGCAAGATCTTGAAACAAGACACACAGTCTGGGCTTGCTGTGCGCACAGCATGTCGCAATGTTTTTTATTTTTATCGTAAAAAATATTTTACGAAATAGAAAGGAAACAAGTATACCTCGAGGCTCAAGAAGTTCTTCGATGTTGTTTTTTGGGGTCAGAAGGGAGGATTTGAATTGGTACGAAAAACGACGAGTTGTCCTCTGTGTAGAGGACAAGTCATGCCTGAACAGCACACCTCGTAGATGAGACAATCAAATTTACTATTACAACTTTTTAAAGAACCTGAAAACATATAAATTTTTTGCAAAACATCGAAAAACCCGAATTTGCAGACTGTTATCAAGTTCTTAAAAGTTGTAATAGTAAATTTGGTTGTCTCATCTACGAGATGCTGTTTATCCGTGACAAGAGTCCCAAGTTGAACATTCAATCAGACTCAGTGCGGGCCAAAGTGTTTGTTTGTTTAAATTTCACACTTTACACCTAGAAACAGTTTTATTGTACTCTGAAGTCAGGATGACCTCGAAACGTCTGATATTTGCGTTAATCTTTATTCTCAATACTTTTACAAATTCTCTATTATTAAGAGTTTTAGAAATTGTACTATTTTAAACTTCACCACGGCTTTATTGATATTCAACCCGGGATGCGAACCAATCTGATTCAATCAAATAAGGCCGTGACTATCGGAACTTCGCCACGCCCTTTGAGCTTTATCGACCATTACTTCTCATCATCTTACAACCAAATAAAACGTCCAACTTAATGTTGCACATGGAATCTAACTAAACAAGGCCTGTTTTACGCACAAAAATTTCAAACATTGATTAATATTCTCTTTTGGAGATAAGGAATTTTGTTTTACTGCATTGATATTGTCTCCTCCGTCTCGAAGACGCAAAAGTAATTGCTGGATTCAGATCCTGCTTACTTATCAATATCCACTCGCGGTTCAAAGAAAAAAACACATACTCATAAAAAATCCTCTCCCTTTCCGCTAGTTGGCTGCCGGTGTCATGAGAGGCCTCTGGAAATCTCTATCGCGGTGTACCGACGCGTCTACGGTTCGAGTCTCGCGCCCTAAGGACGATAGAAGGCGGCCGCGGCAAGACCACGTCACAGCTCGGCCATATTTTACATCATCTTTGAATTCGACCCTCTATCGCCAGGCTGGAGACGCTCGCGCAGCAGACAACGTATTCTCTGAAGGGCTCCCTCTTGCAGAATCCCCAGCAGATTTAACTGACGCTGGATAACGTTCAATCGTGCTTTCAGGATCGTAACAGCTGGAGCGATTTTGGTGGCTCTGGTGGGCTCAACACCAAAATGGCATGATGATAAATAACTCAGTTTATAGATAGCATCTTACTTCAACCCAAATCCAAGCGTCATCAGGTTCCTTCTCAACAAATTCTGCATTTTAACGCTTTCAAGGTGGGTCATTGGGCCGTCACACCTACAGTAGATCATACGGTAGTTATAGCTCACTTTACCAATGTCTCTGTCGTAATATCTCTCCTTGAATATCACATTCTGAACACAGTTTTGCGTTAGATGGTAAATTGTCTGCAGAAATTGCACCTCCGTATTTCCAGCTTCAAGCCAGAAACTTATGTCATGAATATAACTTGGAGGATATAGATTGAAAGGCTTGAATTGAAATGTATTGTCCGATTCCTAAAGAAAAAAGAAAGGAATTATCAAAGGTTTGTTAAAGTATCTAGAGCAAAAAGTTGAAATTAACTCACAATGACATCCTTAGGAGCTCAAATGAGTCAGGTTGGTGTAGCGGTCATCACTCGCGCCTCTCACCTCTACGACCCGGGTTCGACTCCCGGGCTCGGCATGTGGGCTGAGATTTATCGATCTCAATCTGACTCCGAGAGTTTTTCTCCGGGTACTGTTTTCCTCCTTCAGCAAAATTGACTCCCAGCTGATTAAACCTGGCTGTGGTGCTGTGCTCCGAGGTTATGTATGGATCGTGCTCTGGGGCCGAGCGACTAGACGGCAGCACAGCTTCTTCGGTTTGACCTCGTTGAGCTGCGTCCTTGGCAATTCAGCCTCTGGCTGCGAGAGAGGGCGATTAGCAAGCGACCCCCTTTACGAACCTTTACGAACTATACAAAGGTTTACTTATACTCACGTTTGACCTTATGAAAATACTCTTTATATGTATATGTACACCTACCTACAAGCTTTTCAGCCATACTGGTCAAATTCGTATTAGAAGGCATGAAATATATCCAAGAAGGCGAAAACATGGACAATTACAGAACAAATGGAAGAATAATTAAATGCTTATATTTAATTTTTTTTACATACAAAAGAATACTTTAGATCGCATGGACAGCATGAGTAACCAACTAAGATAGTTTAAAAATGGTCATAAAAAAGTCAAGTCATAAATATCTTTTTAAATATTAACCTTGTAGTTTGTAAACTGGTCAAGAATATTAGGTGCACAGCAATGAAGAAGTCTAGCATCTGGAATATCAAAGAGTGCTAACATTAGTGCATCAAGATTGAGTTCAATTATCCAACCACTGGTATATGTTGTTGAACTACCAGGACTTTCTGTGAGCTCCTTCATCAATCCATAGGTTAACAGCTCCCTATCCTTGAAAACAACACATTTGCACGACAGTCTTTTCAGCAAAGGTGATGAAATCCATTTACTGTCTTCTTGATTTCTTTCATAACAGTATTCATTTTCCTGTTTGCACAGGCCACATTTATCTGAGAGAAGAAAACTACCTTCATAAAATCGAGTGTTTGTAGAGCGGCTTTCTCCTGCATGAAAGCAGAAACTACCTGACCTTTCAGGGGACTCAGCAAACAGAAAATCCTTAGAGCTGCTTGGGCCTAACTTTTTTCCTATTTTAAAATTCTCATTAGGAATACAACCACACTGCATTTTATTTGATGTTAAACTAAGCTCTTGTCCATCAGCACTACTTGACGGTATTTCATTCTGCCCTTGGATAATTGAACAAATTTCTTTCACAAACATGCAAATGACATCATCTAGTTCTGCAAATAATTCTTCTTCTGTGATAAATCTGTCCCTTCGAACTATAAACATGTGCTCTGTTATGGGATAACAATGTTTATTAACTGGGAGTGAAAAATTTGAGATTGAATCTGCAATAATGAAAGATCCTGTGTTTTCTTCTAAGCACTTTATTGCTAATAAAGATTGCTGTTTTGTAAAATTTGGCAAGTCTGATTTGTGGCTCTTTGTACTTTCATTTGCTGTCGAGCAGCAAACAGTTTCATCAAATGATTTGACAAACTTGCTTTCATCTGCTCCTGAAGGGCAACAAATTTCAAATTTAACTTGAAAGTCATGTTTTACTGCAACCTTCTGAAAGAATTCTTCGAGCTGTTTCCTTAGTATATTTACTGGGTGTGTAGGGAATTGATGACAGTTACTGGTTGTAGTGGTTACTGGGCCTTTCCTGAAATGAAATATTAAAGTTGAAAATCTATTGGTAATTATTATATGTAGATAAAAATAATGAAAATATATTTAATAATAATTCAGGGATAAAGTTAAGTGTATTTGAGTGATAGCCAACCAGGCTCTAAAGTATTTCTTTTAGGAAACAGGCAAAAAATATATACAAGCCTAACTTTTTGATTTCATGAAGGTTTCTAAGTAGGGAAGCATTTGCAACTTGCCATTCTCTGCACATTCAAGGGGTGCTGAACGGTCCCATTCAATTTAAAAGTGCTCGCAAAATTTGGCCTTTGCTCCAATTTCTTGCAAAAATTAAACGGGTGCTTGCTTGCTCATGCTCACAAAATTTTTGCAAGTGCTCACATGCTCGGATTGCTTGCAAAAATAAATACACTGCTTGCATGCTCCCAAAGACCATTTGATACCCCTCAAACAAACTTCTTCTCCAACATTCCCTTTTTTCATTTAGGTTTTAAATTTCTGCACTGCAGTCTCAAGTAACAGTAACATTTGAAACAAATTTTAAATAAGTTAAAAAAATACATAATTTAAGGAATAAATTCTCACTTGTCGTATGTTTCCTATAAAAAATTGGCTCCAAAAACAGTCAATTAAAATTATGCACCAAGATTTTGTCTCTATGTTTACATCTACATCATAGTTGCTCTTTAGTTTAGTGTCAAAAGGGAGAAACTTACCCAAATTCAGGTATTGGCTTAAGAGGTGTGCCATGACTGAAGATATGTGTAAGACCCTTTCTTGTCTGAAAACCCTTCTGAAGTTGCCCTCGATAACCAGCACTTTTATACTGTGGATATTCTGAGCTATTAAATGGCAAAACTTCTTTCAGTATAAGGTCTGTTATAGATAAAAGGGTAAACATTTTATATAATTAGTGTTTTGTTTAAGAGATGTAAGTTTCTCATAATTGTTCCTGCTTTAGCTAAAGTGATGAAATACAAGTTATCAAAACTATTTCTTTAAGCCTAGGGGCACAGATGCCAATCCCTGTACATCAAAAGTGTGAGAGTCAACTTCTTCGGTAGAAAATAGGGAACTAATGGCTTGAAACCACGTGTAGATGTGTCATTTGCAGATAGGGAGATTCTACTGAAAACTGGGAAAATCTGCATCAAATTGGGCCATTGGAACATCTGATCACTAAACCTTTATATCTAGACCTGAACAATCAATGGAAATCGATGATTGGAAAATCAATCGATCAATTGATGAAAATTGATTAATTACTGTTGATTAGCATCGACTGGTATTGGCCAATCGATGATCAATTGATAATCACACTTAAGTAAGTGTGTGCGAATTTCATAAATTACCATCGATTGGCACTAAATTCATGTCTCCGTATCTTCAGGTATCGTGGGAGTGTACGCAGATCGCATATTATTTTTTATCAATAATCACAAAAATTTTCGTGATCAATTATCCATCGATTATCATAATCAATGGATTAATCGATATCGACTGTTATCGATTGCCATCGAGTATCAGTTTCATCGGTTGTTTAGGTCTGGTTTATATGAATCAAATATTGGTTTCTTGGGCTAGGTTTCTGCACTGATGGCAAAACTAGTTCCAAGCTAATGCCCTGCTGTTTTCAATGAGAGGGAAAATGGGAGTATGCAAAGACTAAGGCAAACTTATAAACAAAATTGCAATATTCATTTATCAAGACTAAACAACATCATGATGATCATACTAGCTTTTGCAGCTTGTTCAACAACTTGCCAAGTGTTTCCATACTCTCTTTGTACCTCATACACAGGGGTCCCACCCTGGCCCTGACAAAGGCTTACGCACACCTCCCCAGTTAGTGGTAAAATTTGAGCTGAAGCACTAGCAAAGAAGTCGATCAAAAGTTGACGACATTTTTTGATGTTTGATTTGCCTCCCGTGTGGGGAAAGTTGAAGATAATCCGTGCAAATTTTTGGGATTTAAACGTGAAATCAAGACTTGTCGCATCTACGCCGTGAACAATTTCAACGTTACTGAAATGAGACAAGTTTTTGATGTTTTCTTGGGCAAATCTATCTTTCTTGAGTTCTTCAACTTGGTCAAGCGATGTGGCAAAGATTTTGTACTGGAAATCGGAATTTAATAAAATAGCTGCTAAGCAGTAGGAAAAAGAGAAATTGCCATCTCCTACAACAAGTATATCGCCGTTTGAAGGCAGTTTATAAAGCGCCATTTTCTACTTCTCCGTAGTTAAATCGCGGGCGCGTATTTTGTTCTACCGGCAGTACTCTCCCTACACCCCTTGGGACAATTAGAAACTACCTTTTGTTCAAGGTGGGTGAGGGGAGGGTGGGCTAAAAATTACGATTCTCTCTGACCACAGATAAAAGTTTTTCCTATTCTCTAAATGTTGAAATATCTGATTAAAAAACTTCACTCAAACGAATTTTTCCCTCCTAGGTTACTAGCAAAGCGCAACAAAAACAGCCAATCAAAATGCTAGATGTGAAATTATTTACTTTTTCGCTCCTAGAAATGTAAGCTATCTTATGTTGTTCAGTATAAAAATATATCATTACATAATTTAGTCCAAAATTGTTTATATTCTAAAATAGTATTTTAAAAGCAAAAAACACACTCAAACGGAATTTTGGTTTATAATAATTATTGGTTTATCTAGCATGAATTTTTTTGAAACGAATGATTTACTTTTGGATTCAATTCGAAGAAAAATAATTAAACAATTTGTCACTGCATCGAAAGCAATTTACACATTTATTTAATCTGATTATAGAAAATCTGGTGGTTTCCATGTGATATACAAAACGTTACGTTAAACTGATACTTTTTTAATATATTTTTTTTAAACTTCAAAGTGGCTCTTGAGTTGAAATTCAATCTGGCTTATGAAACATTTTTCAACAGGTCAGTCTATAAATTTGGCTATCTGTGAGTGTGTTCCGTCCATTTTTTTTTCGGGCGGTCAAGTTTATTATACCGAAGGACATAAAGACATTTTCAGATTTTCTTTTTTTCCAAGAACAATAAGTGAATGGAACAAACTTTCAGAAGAAACTGTTGCCTGCCAATAGCTCTATACTTTTAAAAACACACTAATGTAGCTATAGTTTTAACTTTTACTTGTAATTTTTAATAGTTTTTAATGATTTTAACTATCATTTTATATATTTTAGCTTAGTTTTACTCCATCGTTGTTTTAAAGTTGGCGTGATATCTTAACGGATTTGCCGACAAAATGATATTTAGATTTAGATTTAGATTTAAACTCGCCCGGCAAATTTGGTGTTCACGTAAAGCTTGACAGGCAATTATTTTGAGCAACCTAAGACCGGTTTTCCTTTCAGCTGAAGATTTTGTAATAATGAGCGTTTAATCGTCTGCATTTATGAAACATGGTATTCTCAGTTTGTTGTCCATTCAGCTTCCAGTTTCTTGACACAGTTTCGAGAGCAAAATAAAATGTATTTAGTTTCAAAAAATTTAAGGTTTACATAAAAAGGAAGTTGTCGCTGGTTTTCACATATATTTATAATTTTCCGTGTACTCTTCCTAGAATATTCTTTTTTGCCTGAGATAAAACTTCAGGTATTTTACAGTACAATGTTTCTAAGATTTAAAAAGAACTTTTACTTTTTGAAATCAAACAAAACAATATTTTTAAACAAAACTTTGATTTGAAAGCAATAGTTGTCTTTGAGCATGATAAGGTGTCGTTTATTTATTCAAATAAATTTAAAAAAGTAAAACTGAGAAATTTAAGTGACAGCCAGATGTATGTCGAAGCTTTTAAAACGTTAGGCGTTTTAGTTTTGCTAATTTAGAAATACTTGAACTTTGTTGTCTGTGTCAGTTCAAAAGTAAACTCGAAAGAAAATCTCTTTTATCTTTTAAAATGTAGTTTTATTTACCTTTTTCAGCGATTGGCTGCAGCAATTGTTTGTTGTTGTGACGAATAGTTCTGTGACAACAGCATCACCTAAATTAGGCAGACACGATAGATCTGATGTCTGTCATTCAAACGTTCCCACACGCTGTTTTATTTTTTCGGTCTTACGCTCGGACATGTTGGAAAAACGTGAAATGTACTCGGTATGATTCGTTATGTTAAATTTTATCTGCCATAGATAAATGAAATTTAGATTTTTGTGTTTTAATTATACCAGTTGCTTAAAAAATAAACCTTGTCAGGTTTTAGTTTTCTTGTAACTTTCCGCGTCCAAATAGTATACTCGAAGTGATCGGACTTTTGAGCTACGTTCCTAAACATGATAGCAGCTTCTTTTGTGGGACTTATCTTTGGAGCCAATATCTTGCTAAATCAAGGTAAACCGATAAATATTAGTTGCACAATTGTATCACTAAAATAAAAACCTAAGCAATAATGTACATCAAGGTGCAACCATTCATAAATCGATTTCCAAACTTTAGCGAGGCAACCTAGAAATTTCGGTAATTTTCCTCCAGGGCTTAGCGCATTTTGTTTTCTAGAATGTCCTATTTGATTGTCAGAAATGGTATGGCAGAGCTAAAAAAGTTTATCACTTGATTTTATAATTGCTAATCTTGAATTCTATTCATTTGCCAATTGCCAGCGGGCGAATTTCATTCCTAATATAAACAACGATCGCAAAATGTTGTCTTTTCGAATAAAACCTTTATTCAAATCTGCATCTGTTTATTTTGCAGGATCTGCTATAACTGAAGGAAAAGAACTATCCCAAAGGACCGTTGCTTTTGTTTATGAGCAGCAAAATTCTTCCAAGTTCACGTTCGATAGTTTAAAACCGCTTTATGAAGCGCTGGCGAAACAGCAACTACGAACAGTGAAACTGAAAGTCGAGACGACAAATCGTGTTTCGGGACCCGCACAAAGGAGGTAAGTTCTGCACGATTAATTTATCGGAAGTTGGCACAGTTTCTGAAGCAATATCGAGAACCAGTACTTCACGTGTTGCTGGTTCAGAATAAAAGACTAGGATTGTTGAAATTGAAATGAATTAGCAATTATTGTATCACTTTTATTATTTAAAAGTTGGACGCGTGTTTCAATAATAAACTATTGTTTAGAACCGCTTAAGCTCTAAGAATAGTGAAGGAAAGTAGTATCTTTATTCAGGGCTCGTAACTTCAACAAATTATAGAAATAATATAGTTTATTTAAATGTGTTTTTATAATCACGTTCGCCACACCTTTAAAGTCATTTGCAACGTTTCTCATGCAGTATCACTAGGAGATACATTATAATATTTCAAGACGGCTCAATATATTTGAGTTATTGATTGATGTAAAGGGCTCGCTTTCATGACACAAATAAGCAACAAAAAAATATTTTCAACGTGATTTTAGTTTAAAATTTTGCAATAACTTGCTATTCGATACTTTATTTTTCGATCTGTAGTTTTAACATTTACTCAATTGTGAATGTCAGCCATGTGCATGTTTTGTTATTTTATTTTAGTTGCTTTTCGAGTTTTAAAATTTTGAAATGAGACTTTCGTTGCGTGGTCAGAATTTTTTGATTTATTGCATTTGTTATGGTTCAAGATGTTTTGAGAAAACTTGAATTTTTTTGAGAAAGGAATTCATTTTATTTGAACATTTTTGGCCAGTGACGTTTGGGGTGAAAGAATCTGTCAGAGTTATAAAGTGAAGATATCAAGTTAATTACTCTGTTTGCGCCAAATTTCCTGGAATATAATTTTAAGCTTCGGCAGGCTTTAATTGCAGTTTCAAATACTGAAAATTTAGATTTGTACTTGTTAATACGTGTTCATAATTATACTGACACAAAATGAAAACTATAAACTTTAATTCGATCTAATTTTCGCATATATGACTGAATATTTTAACATTTGTGTGAAGTAATATGAGCTTCCGTGGCTCAAAAAAAAGGAACGAAAGAATGGGTGCACATACATAATGAACAGTTTAAACTAAAAGGAATGTGTGTTTTTTAACAAATTTTTGTTTTATTAGACACCCAGATCAAGGAAGAATTAAAGAAATTCAGTGTAGCCAAGACACAGTTATACAAATACTGTCTATGATTAAACCGGATTTTATATTTTGTTGGGCTGAGCAGTATGCAGTGTCACAGTTTGTTCTTAATGGAAGATTAAAAGGTCAGTTGATTTTTTCCCTCTAGTTAAATGTGTTTCCTTAGCTTGTTTATATAATTGATTGATTTATCTGGGATTTTCTAGTGTGGTGGTAGATCTAAGAACTTCAGTATTACTGGTTTGTGCACTTTGGAATATGAGGTAGTCAAACCTATCAACTCACGTGATATTGTCGTGAGACACACGATTTTAAACCAAAAACGCCGGGTTGTCACGTGACCATTTTTCTTTTTAGTAGATTGTATTTATGAAAACTAAGTTAATAGTATTTTGCATTTTTAATTAACCACTTTATTAGGTTTTTTTATTCATAAAAACATTCAACTACTTATTTCATATCTCAATTTGCCCTCTAAGGCATGGCTGCGAAGAATATTTTGTTTCCAGAAGTACAAGCAAGTTTTTTTTAGCATTGGGTGACACTTTTCACTTTTCTTTTAATCCATATTTTAGAATGCATGAACATGAGTTTCTGTGGCAAGCTTACAGCAGGTGACTGATCGACTCACAAAAAATAATGTTGTGATACTTCGTTACAAAGAAAAAGTGACTTTTTTAATATTCTGGCCCCTAACCTGTTTTTTGGAGGTGTTATTATGATGATATATAATCATTTATCCTTATTACTAAAAGACAGGTTTGCCAAGTATTTTAATTTTTTTTTGATTCCCTATAAGAAGCCTATAATTTAATGGTAGAAGTCTGACAGGAGTTTCAATAAAATTTGAAGTAGGCAGCCAGTCTGAGTAGAGTAGGCGACGGTAATAACAATGGGCCGTAAGGCCCCTTTTCCTAGGGGAAGTCTGGGGGCATGCTCCCCCAGAAAAAATTGAAATCCGGAAACTCTGAAATGCTATTTCCAGCATTCTGGGCATCAAATTGTGTATAAAAATAAGGACAATTTCTTATCACCAGCACCAGCACACCGCTCCATGCCCAGCCAGTCAGCGGTCTGCACCATTGAGACTGACTCGCCCCGGGCCGGCCGGGTGTGTTTTTTGTCGGCCATTGCCTCGTTGACTTGTTTTGTTATTTTGAGCTTCTAGCGCTAGCGCTCCTTGTTTATCTTTACTGGTGCCAGTAACGCTTTGACAATCATACTGATATACTGATATATAATGATAAGCTGAAAATAGCCTTTTGGATACATTTTGTGGAATTTGAAGGCCACAGTCAATGAAAACAATGAAGTTGAAGAAAATTGCCCTAAATGGCATCAAAATGGCAAGATGTTATTGAAATGTGGCAACTAAAATCACTTAGTACACAGTCAGTTAATTATAAGTATCTTTCTTTAACTACTTCACTTTAGGGAAAAAGTAGCCGACGTCTCTGATTGAAGTAGCCGGCGCTCTTCATCGGGCGTTGGTGCTTATTGAAAGCATTGAGAAGTATTTTTAAAATATAAAAAAGAATGTTAGAAAGCAGGCTAATGTTTAGCAAAAGGAGCAGATTTTTGCCAGACACTGTCATCCCTTTTAAATGGAATACAGAATCTGAAACTCAACCAGCAGGGATCCAGAACCCTTGAGGTTGTATCCCAAATTTGTACACTGGGATTCTGAATCCAAAACCTACAAGCTCAGATCTGAAATCCATAGGCTGGGATTGGGATCCAAATTCAACAAGCCAGGATCCTTATCCATGAGCTGGGATCCAAAATCCACAAGCTGCCATGGGATCGGAATCCATGGATAAGGATTCATAATCTGACATATCATTTTGGATTCTATTACATGCACTGGTGATACTTACAGAATAAAAAGGGATCCAGTATAGGTGAATTTCTCTTATTTCAGTATGGCACTCAACAAATTAAGTTATCTTTTAAGGGGGCGCTTCCCCTTTTCTGCCATTTTGGTCAAATTTCGAGACATTTTAGCTCATATTTCATTGAATACTTGGAAATTTCCAAATCCCCATCATAGCAACCTAGATTGGTAAACGAGAAGAAGTCATAAATATTTTCAGATTTTTCTATGAGGTTTAAAGTGTATATGACAGATTTTTTTTATTTTCTTATTTTGTTTATTAGTGTTCATAAAAAAAGGAATATTAGTTTGAAATTGACGAGAAAATTTTTTTTCCCATGATTTTTAGCGCCCGAAAGACGCTAAATTTCACTTTAAAAATTGTACCAGGGACTGGGGCAAATTTTGGGGTCGTGACGTCAGTTGGTTTGCAAACATGTGTGCCTGG